>JAUMHM010000072.1:8444024-8455710 GCA_032362435.1 Melikaiella ostensackeni | reverse complement strand
GACGTCAAAGGAAACCAAGACATGGTCGTCAGGAATTTTAATGTTCTTAATGTCATTAACCAGATGAGTGCTATCTTTAGTAAAGCTCATGGCGTTAGGAGCATTTTTCAAAATATTTTGTAAAAAACCAGCTAACTTATAAGTTGGACCATCAAGGGACGAAAAAGTTATTCTCAATGAATTATCTGGCTTATGTATTTTCGGTAATCCGTAAGCTCGTGGTAGGTTACAATCAGAAACAATGAGATGTCTGAAGATATCATCATTAATATATTCTTTTATTTTCCATCTCTTGACAGTCTCTTTACATTTTTCTATTATTTTCTTTAGTGGATTTTTAATGATATTCTTATAGGTGTTAATGTCATTCAGTAATAATTCCATTTTGTCATCATAATTATGTTTTTCCATCATAACCACTTTGTTTCCTTTGTCTGCTTTTGTTATCATTAAATTATCATTATTTTTCAAAAATTGTTTAGTAAGTAAGTGGTCATTAATTAAAATTTTGTCATCCACTTGTATATGTCTTTTTGTGTTAATAAAATTTGTCACATTTTGAATAATTTCATCTCTCAAGTTGTTCTTAATAGTGTCAGGAATAAGAGATTTATTAGTTTCATAACTTTTAATAATATTAAAAATTGGTAATTTCCCAATATACGGAAAGTTAAATTTACAACCTTAACTTAGAGTTTTCATAAGATTATCGGGAATGTGTTCGGAATATTCACAATCCAATTACAAGAGTTATATTTTATTTTAAACGGATTATTTCTTAAGCTATTACTTTTTTCCCCCTTCATAATAAACTCAAACTTTTTAAAATGTTGAAGTCTCAATGCATTGGAATGTTTATGGTATTTTATCAAATTTACATGAAAGAACTTCTTAATCAAAGTATCAGGGAGAGACTCTGTAAGATGATGTTCAAGTTTCAAAATATTCTTTTCAAGAAATTTGAGGTGATTGATCGAATCTTTAATTTCCCAATTTAGTAATCGTTTCCTCATGTTTAGCTGATGATTATTAAATTTTCGTGTGATTATTCTACTATAGAATTCAATTCTTCCAAATTGTAAATTTTCTAAATGTTTAGGAAAAATGTCATACTTTCTACAATTTAATAAAAATTGAATTTGAGTTTTGACTAAAGCAATTTTGAATAATAAGTCTAGCCAATTTTTTATTCGGAGAACAGTGTTGGTTCCGAAAAAAGATTTAATATACGAGAAATATCCATGTTGTTTTTGTCGATCTCCATTAGAGTGTCGTCCTTTCTCTTGTTGATCAACAGGCATGATTTCGATGAATGCCGAATATGATGTCAGATATTGAACACGATTGGTGGATTTTTTAGATTTAAGAGTAGAATAAATTCATCAATCATTTCATCAATCAATACTAGAGTCGAAAGCTCTAGCATTTAAATAAAATTTGCAAAACCTGATCGCATTGTTGAATTTATTCTACTCTTAAATCTCTTAGTTTTATATTTTCATACTCTCTAGGGTAACCATTAATAAAAAAAATATTTTAGGTGGTTTGGAAATTTTTTTGTTTTCGAAAATCTCATTGTCTAATATGTTTGAATAACGTTTATCATCAGGTTAGATCTAATATTATATCAATTAGTACCTGATTTGGGGATCATTTAAAGTTAGCTTAAATAGTGCAAAAAGTGCAAAAATTAAAAGTTGGACTACTTTGTTAAAAATTCATTTTTTTTTTAGATTCACCTCTTTGGTTGAAAATTTATCCTTAATGAGTTGAAAATTAAACTGTTTGGTAGAAAATTCATGTATTTTGTTGAAAATTTGTCTTTTTGGATAGAAAATTAATTTTGTTTGTGCAAAATTCATGTTTTTGGTTGAGGATTCAACTATTTTTTCGAAAATTCATATTTTTGGATTGAGAATTCAACTGTTTTGTAGAAAATTCGTATTTTTGAATTGAAAATTCAATAATGAGGTAGAAAATTAAATTATTTGCTTTAAAATTATCTTTTTTTGTTGAAAATTCATATTTCTGTTTTAAAATTCAACTATTTTGTTAAAAAATCGTCTTTTTTGTTGATTTCAACTATTTGAAGGTTGAAGATTCAAATACTTGGTCGAAAGTTAAACTACTTTGTTAAAAATTCGTTTTTTATTTAGTTAAAAATACATTTTTTCATCTGCAAATTTAACTAGTATAATTTTAGTTGAAAAATTCAGCTATTTGGTAGAAAAATAACCTGCTTTGTTGAAAATTCATAATTTTGGTTTAGGATTCAACTATTCTTTTCAAAATTTGTCTTTTTTTGTTGAATTCAACTATTTTTTATTTTAAGTTAAAATCTTTTTTGGTTGAAGATTCAAACACTTGGTCGAAAGTTGAACTGTGTATTTTGTTAAAAATTCTTTTTTTTTTGGTTGAAGATTTATTATATAGTTGAAAAATCATATTTTTGGATTGAAAATTTTACTATTTAAATGTAAATTAAATTGTTCGTTGAAAATTTCAATTTTCGGGTTGAAAAGTCAACTGCTTTGTAGGAAATTCGTCTTTTTGGATTGAAAATTCAACTATTTTGGTTGAAAATTGAACTTTTTGGCTATAAATTACCTTTTTCATTGAAAATTCAACTGCCTTGTAGAAAATTCGTCTTTTTGGCTTGAAGCTTCAACAGTTTGGTTCAAATTGTTTTTATTTCTTAACTGAAAAATCTTTCTTGGTTGAAAATTCAACTCTTCGGTTATATTTCGTCGTTTTGGTTTGAAAATTCATCTCTTTTGGTAGACATTTTTTCTAATCATCTTTTTGGTTAAAAATTCAACTGTTTGGTTAAAATGTATCTGTTTTAGTTGAGGATTGAACTATTGTCTTGAAAATTCGTCTTTTTGGATTAAAAATTAAACTACTTTGTTGGAAATTCGTCTTTTTTAGTTGAATTTAACCACTTTTGATTTGAAATAAAAATTTTTTGGCCAAAAATTCAACCAGTTGGTTGAAATTGAACCATTTTGTTAAAAACTCATTTTTTTGTTGGAAAATATTTTTTTTTAGTTAAAAATTGAACTGTTTCGTTGCAAATTCATGTATTTTGTTGAAAATTCGTTTTTTCTAGAAAAAAAATTAATCTTTTTGGTTAAAAATTCAACTACTTGGTTGAAAGTTGAGCTCCTTTGTTAAAAATTCATTTTTTTGTTTGAAGATTCAACATTCTGGTTGAAAATCCAACTATTTGGTTGAAAGTTTATTCATTTTGTTGAAAAACGTTATATGTAAATAATTTAAATGGGAATTTAGTAAATAAAAATTTCAATCCATGAAAATTTTTTTTCAAAAAGAGTAGATTTTTTCGACAACTGGCTACCAATGTCAAATAATGTTTTGGCAAATTAATATTCTTCCAATGAACTCTCAGTAGAGAATTTATGAGATTTAAGAAAAAATCAGTCTTCGGCGCAGTTACATATTTATATACAGAAAAGTATGAAAGAAATTCCTTTGGAATACGTATTTTTTTTAGTTAAAAGTATTTTTTACTTTACTTTTTTATTTAAGAACGTAATTTTTGACTGATTTAAAAAGGCTACTTTTTTAATACTTTTTTTATTTTTGAGGATACTTTTTTCTTCAGAAAGATACTTTTTTGATACTTTTTTTAATTCCATAGAGCACTTCGAAGCCTGATAGTTAAATTGCTAACATATTACCCGGTAATATCCAGATATTCTGTTTTAATATCTATTTTCCCCCATGTAGATTTTCCCCTCGTTAAGCAGAGTTAAATGACTCGTCAGTGAGTGGTTGAGTTTAGCCGTTCTGTAAATCGATCATCATCATTGTTTGAAAGTTCAGACCCTGTAAAACATTCTGCTGTCACGATATTTTTTCGAGATGAGTGATAAATGGTGACAAAGCTTTTAAAAAAAAAAAAAATTCTGTGCTCTATATTTATTTGAGGCCATGGAGAGTTATCTTATCAACGCTGAGGGCTTGAGGAAGGTATATTCCTCGTCTCCACCCTGTCTAGACAAAATCAATGCAACCTCAGCGAGAGGGGCAGAATCTCTCTTAAATCTCTAAAATGTCCCAACGTATATGCGCACACGCACGCGCCCTCACACGTGTTTGAACCTTTCATTTTTTTTATCCACCCTCGACTCGCTGCCCATTAATCAGTTTCAAGTCAGGTGGCTAGTCCGAAAGTAGAAACAGATTTATTCGGCGTGGACTTTTTTTTCATTTTGTTTATTGAAGTGAAGTGAAGATGAAATTTGTATTTTCCTGAGGATGAGAAAGTGGAACCGGATTTGGCAATGGAGTAAAAGATAGGAAAAAACTGAGGTAAATAATGTAAACTTATTATTTTTGAGTAGACCGAATTCATTTCAGATCGGGCAGGTAGTTGTTAACAGGCGAGCCGAAGGCTACAAAGATTTTCATAAATCTTTGCCTGAAAGCCAGGAATTAATATGTATATATTGCAATCTAAAAGTTTTTTTATATAAAAAACAAGGACTTTAAATCGGCATTTGAAATCAGAAGCACTTTTAAAAAAATTATGAGGCCGTTCAAAAGAAAAGGAAAGCAAAATTACCGTTGGATGAAAATTCTGAAATTTTGAATGCTAATGAAAATTTTGTAAATTCTGAACCTAAAAGGCGTTGCAGGAGATCCGCAGATCAAAATAAATTTAATGAAGGTTTGACTGAAATTTTTCTGGCTGCTGATATCTCAATAAAAAAAGTAAATAATCCTTTTGTTAAGAAATTTTTGTTAACTTATACCGGTAAAGTCGGACCGGTAATGAGCTGTAAAAGTGGGTAGTTTCGAAGTCTATTTTTGATTTGTGAACTTTTTGGGTGTTCTTTTTAGTACACAAAAAATTTTCATAAGAAGTAGATTTCATTTCGATCTTTAAGAAATTTTAAAACAGAGACATTAAGCAAAGATTTGGTCCAGTCTGTTGGGTTTCCTATGAACACTAGGTCGTTTGAAAAGTCCCGGGCCTAAGCAATAAAACTTTTTTTTCTGAGAAAATTCGCATTTATTCTTCAACATAGTTCCCTTCCAGCTCGATACACTTATTCCAACGAGTTTCTAACAGCTCGATGCCTTTTTTACAGTAGTCGGTGCTCAACTTCTCAAAATAGGCATTTGTTTCAGCAATGACATCTTCATTTGAGTAAAATCTCTTGCCAGCCAGCCATCTCTTCGAGTTTGGGAACAGAAAGAAGTCGCACGGAGCCAAGTCTGGAGAACAGGGTGAATGAGGAATCAATTCGAATCTCAGTTCGTGTATTTTTGCCATTGCGATTGCGGCGATGTGAGCCGGTGCGTTGAGGTAAAAAACCAGCACTTTTTTGTGCGCCAATCGTGGCCGTTGTTTCTGTAGTTCGGTTTTCAAACGGTCCAATAATGATGCATAGTACGTTCCTGTTATAGTTTTACTCTTCTCGAAGTAGTCAATGAGGATAATTTCTTGGGAATCTCAAAATGCTGTGGCCATCACCTTCCCAGCTGTCAAAAGAGCCTTCGCTTTCTTTGGCGCACTTTCACCAGACACCAGGCTTTGACTGCTGCTTTGTCTCTGGCGTATAGTGGTGGATCCAGGTTTCGTCAACGGTTACAAAACGGTGCATGAACTCCTTTGGATTACGCTTGAACATGTCCAAATTGGCTTGAGAAACATCAGCTCTTTCCAACTTTTGCTGGTCAGTGAGCACGCGCGGCAACCGTCGCGCACATAGCTTTCGCATGTTCAAATGATTATGCAAAATCTTGTGTACACGTTCAGTTGAGATGTTGACCATCTTAGAAATCTTACGCACTTTCAATTTACGGTTCTCGGTCACTAAACGGAGAACTTTTTTGATCACTTCTGGCGTAATCGCATCTGAAGGCCTTCCTGAGCGTGGTTCGCCATTTGTGCTCGTACGACCAAACTTAAACTCTTGCATCCACCTTTTGACTGTTGTATTCGCTGGAGCAGATGTGCCGTAATACTTATCAAGCTTTTCTTTAACTTCTTTAGCCGTTTTTCCTCTCAAATAATAATGTTTAATGAGAACACGAAATTCGTTTTTTTTCCATTGCTCACAAAATCATTGAGATGATGACAGGACAATTACAATAAACACAAAGTACTTGACAGATTGTAATGAAACTTTAGATTTAGTGTTTTTAAGGTTAGCATTTCACAAGAATGATAAAGATTTTATACTAGTGACGTCATCCGGTCGCCAGGCCCGAGACTTTTCAAACGACCTAGTAAATGAAATTCGCAACAAAATTGGTAATAATGATATTTGGGTATCAGTTGATGAAACTAAAGATTCTTGCGGTAGAAAAGTGGCAAACTTAAAATCTGGTGATGAATTAAAAAAACTTTTTCCAAAAATGTTGCACATTACATGTGTCGTACGTGGCCTTCCTCGCATTGCTGAAGCAATTCGTCTGTATTACAATACAGTAGATAAACTAATTGCAAATGTAAAAAAAAATATTTAAGTCTCCTGAACGAATTTCTCTTTTTCACCAAATGAATCCTGGATTACCGTTGCCACCAGAGCCGATTATAACACGATGGTGAACGTGGTGAAATGCAGCATTATATTACCATATGCAGAAAATTTTGAAAAAGTTCGCTCTGTTGTATTGAGTTTGAATTCGAAAGAGGCTAAATCTCTAAAAAAGGCTCAAACTGTTTTAAAGAATCTATCCTTGCGTGCAGACTTAGAATACGTACAAACAAATGTTGAATTTTTAGTTAAAGACATCACAAAATTAGCAACTTATGGACTAACGTTACAGACAAGCTTGCATTATGTTCAGCATATAAGGGAAACGTTAGCAAAGCAAAGCGGATGAGCATCAAGAGTAGCTGAACAAAAATTAAACAATATCCTTGCGAAAAATAAAGATTTAAAAGTATTGGAATTGATTGCTCAAAATTTTGATGCTCAAAATATTGAAGGTTGCCTCTACTGAAAATGAGATTAAAAAAATGAAATATGCCCCCATCACATCCGTAGACGTAGAACGCAGTTTCTCTCGATACGCTAATATTTTAAACAATTCCAACATTGAAAAATGGTTGAATAATAATTAATTTAAAGCTGATTTTGTAATTTTGAACTTCTTGGAACCTTTTTCTGATAAAAAAAAAATCAATATTCAATGGCTAGTTCTAAAATCTGCTCATTTTTAAGGCTTGCATTTGAGAAATTATTGTCTTAATTTTTCATTGCTTTGAATTTATTCTGGAAGCATTTAATTCAAAATTGTTTAATTACAAATCCTTTAAACTGAAAAGTGTACAACTATCAAACCTTTCAATTTGATAGTTTACGATTTCGAAGAATTTAAAAAACCAGACAATTTAGAATATTTAAATCTAGAATTAAATAATTAAGATCTGACTATCAAGGCTTTTAATGCTTTGATTTTGATGAAATAATTCTAATT
Organism: Melikaiella ostensackeni; assembly: GCA_032362435.1. Lineage (NCBI taxonomy): Eukaryota > Metazoa > Arthropoda > Insecta > Hymenoptera > Cynipidae > Melikaiella > Melikaiella ostensackeni. The sequence goes on along the minus strand of JAUMHM010000072.1, from coordinate 8,448,252 downwards.
TAAAAGCGCGAAAATTTTGCAAAAGGTTCAGATTTTTTAATTTTCAAATTTTGAAACGTTCTTTTAGAATATTAATTTCTTCAACAATTTTTAAAATCGTGAAAACACTTCTTTGTAAAAAAAATTTTTAGATAATCAAAATTACCGATTTTGAAATAAAGATCTTAAGGAAATGACATTTTTAAACTAGATTACAATTTCGAATTATTTTCCCACTATTCTAAAAAGCGAATAAAAGTAAAATTCACCTAGAATAATCCCAGAATCGAGGAACTAAAGTCTAACACAAATCCACTGAAATTTCGAGACGACTATACCCAGGGGCTTAAATGCTGGAGAATTTCATCTAGAATGGATTTAACATGGCTCTTGAAGTCTATAGAGTTTAGAAGGAGCTTCTGACGATTAAATAAAATGACGCGAAAATCGTCCTTAAGTAAACTCGTTAATCCTCAAAATTTAGACGAGATTTGGTAGCAGTCTCTAAAGTTTCTCAATGATCGAAATAAATTCTACTTTCTTATGAAAATTTTTTTTGTACTAAAAAAGAACACCCAAAAAGTTCACAGTTCAAAAATAGACTGAGACTACCCGCTTTTTCAGCTCATTAGCAACAAATGTAGAATAAATGTACAAAAAGAAAAGAAAAAAGAGGGAGAAAGAGGAAAGAGTCATCCAAAACCAACCGCACACTCTTTCTCTTCTCCGTCTCGTTTCGAAGCCAATTTAGACTTTATCATCAGGGATCATTTATAGGAAAACAACAGGTACGAAAATGAAGAATCGTAAGATTAGAAAATCATTATTATTACTGACATAGGCGAACTACTCTGAATAAGTCCCAAAGTCAGATTATTTTATTCTTTGTTTGGAAATTGATTTACACATCTTCAAAATTATGACACAAAACTAAAGTTACTGTATCCAATTAATGATTCCATCCCAAATTCTGTTGTATCTCACAAGATCTCTTTTTAAATGAATAGCTTTGTTACCTTCTCTCATTATAAATAGCATTTCCATGAACTCTCTCTTTTTATTTCTCGCATGATACAAAATTTTAACATCATCCCAATTAAAATCATGTCCATCTGTAAGTGTATGTTTTGTAAGGACCGAGTAATATCTTGCACTTCTATGAAAATTATTTTTATGTTCATATTTTCTTGTTCTAAGTGATCTCCTTGTTTGTCCTATGTAAACAGCCTCACTTTGTCTACATTTAAATTTGTAAATTATACATTGTTTTTCAAGTTTTTCATATTTGTCTTTACCTGATGTAACAATCAAGTTGCTTCTGAAAATAACTATATATCGTATGTAATCCCAATTTTTCTAATATTGATTTCAAGATTTTTCAGATTTTCCCAAAATATGGTAGGACAACCGTATTGCATCTATTGTAATCTTGTACATTTTTTCTGTTCTGATTATTACCTTTACTCTTAATCCGAACAATTCTGTTATGTATATGCTTGTCAATAAAAGTAATAGGATAATGTTTTAGAAAAAGAATCTGTTTGCATAATTCAATATTCTTTTCATGGAAAACTGGATGAGATAATTTAAGAGCTTTATCAATTAAATTCTTTACAATTCCTATTTTGTTTTGAATGGAATGATTTGAATTGAAATTTAACGTCCTTCCTGAAGAAATAGTTTTTCTGTGCCAATCGGTAATAATATAATTTTCAGGAGTTTTTATTAATGTCATATCAAGAAAATTCAGTCTACCTTCTGTTTCAATTTCAGCAGTGAACTGTAATCTTGGATGTATACTATTAAAAACATTAAGTAGGGTATCTACATTTTGTGCATGTAAAGATAATACAGAATCATCCACATATCTCGCACAAAAGTCCAACTCAAAATTAATTCTGTTAAAAACTTCATTTTCCAATCTTCCATCACAATTTCAGCAATAATTGGAGACAAGACTGAGCCTATCGGAGTTTCAAATTTTTGTTTATAGAAAGTATCATTGAATTTGAAATAAACGGAACTGAAAACATATTCTATAGCATCAAGAAATTGTTTTTTCGCAATCTTAGTATGCAGTTTAATCGTATCCCATCTATTTTCAATAGCGAGTTTAACTCTTTCATATAGAATGTTAGGAAACATGGCTATTACATTAACGAAGACAAAAATGTGATTTGTTGGTATTTTGACATTTTCGATTAATTTTAGAAAGGCAGCACTGTTTTTAATTGATGTTGCTGAAATGGTAACTGATTCTTGGATAATTTTACTCAGAAGTTCTTCTAATTTTCTCGTGGGTGAACCTATTGTCGAAATAGCCGATCGTAAAGGAAATTCTCCTTTATGAGCTTTCACTAGGCCATAGGCAAGAGATAGATTTGTGTGAATTGTGTTAATGTCGCACCCTTCGATATTGTTTCCCAAACATTTTTGAAGTCTTAATCTCTCTAGAATTTTAATTGTACCGTTTTCGAATCATTTTTGGAGGATCATTTGGATCACTGCAAAACTATCTTTATCATTCAAAATATGCATCATTTTTTGGTTAAAATATCTTTTAATATTGCAACTGTAATACTCCCTTTATTAGCCTTAGTAATCAATAATTCAGGATGACGTTTTAAAAAAAGTTTTGTTTCAAATAATCCTACCCTTAATTCTTTTTCTAATAAGGCTTGTGGAGTACCATTATTCAAAAATTCATTCGATAAACCCATTTTATATATCACGGCTAGCCTTTATTAAGTTCAACCCAAAAGTGCTTGCACATCCGGCTTCTCTTTTGTACGAGTATCATGTATTTTTGAGAAAAACGATTTTTTATGCTTAATTACTAAAAATCTAATTTTTCTCGAAAACGACGCAAAATATGTGTAGTAGTTTATCGTTAAAAATTGTTCCTCTCCCTGAAATCTTTAAGAATATATCCTTACCAGATGTTTATATGGCGTATTTTAACAAGTTTTTCAAAAAAAAAGTCGATAAAAATCGACTAAATAGCATTCAGTTTAACGAACTTTAACATTTCATTTTTAAAAACTTTGCTCTTAGTTCAGTAACAATATGATGAACATGTTCCATGAGATTATTAAGGTTGCTGAGCTTCAAATGAGAGGAAAGTTAGTTTTCACTTCTAAAATTATATATAAATTGAAATTATATAAAAAATAAAAAAAAGTAAAGAAAAATTTGTTTTTAAAATTGAAGAAACATCATTTTTAACGATAAAAAATCTCATTTTTCTCGATAACGGCGCAAACTATGGATAAAAGTTCATCGTTCAAAATTCTTTCACTTCTGGAAACCTACAGAATTATACCCTCATCAAATGTTTCTCTTGTGTATTTTAACAAATATTGCCCAAAATAAATACAAACAATCAAAACCGACTTAAAATTCATTTAGTTTAACGAATTTCAAGTTTCTAAAAGAGATTGTTTTTAGTTCAGTAACAATGTGAAGAACATGTTCCATGACATTATTAAGGTTGCTGAGCTTCAAAGTAGAAAAAATTGGTTTTTATTTCTTCAATTGAAAAAACATCATTTTTAACGATTAAAAATGTCATCTTTCTCGAAAGCGACGCAATATATGGATAGTATTTCATAGCTCAAAATTGTTCCAGTTGCTAAAACCTATAAAATTATACCCTTACTAGGTGTTTATCTTGTGCATTTTAACAAGCTTTTCCAAAAAAATAGAAAAAATCGATAAAATTCGACTCAATGGCATTTAGTTCAATGAAATTCAACATTTTATTCCTAAAAACGTTTGTTTTTAGTTCAGTAACAATGTGAAGAACATGTTTCATAAGATTACATATTAAGGTTGCTGAGCTTCGAAGTAAAGAAAAATTGGTTTTTGTTTCTAAAATTGAAGAAACATCATTTTTAACGATCAAGAATCTCATTTTTCTCGAAAACGACGCAAAATATGGGTAGTAACTTATAGTTTAAAATTAGTCCACTTTCCGAACCTATAAAATTACACCCTTATCGGATGTTTATCTTGTGTACTTTAGCAAGTTCTCCAAAAAATTGATGAAAATCGAATAAATGGCATTTGGTTTAACGAACTCTAACATTTTATTCTCAAAAGCTTTTCTTTTTAGTTCAGTAACAATGTTAAGAACATGTTCCATGAGATTATTAAGCTTCCTGATGTTCAATTTTATTATTATTATATTTAACTTTGTCTCGGAAACCCCGGTGCGTCATCATCAGCCACGGACTAAGTCAAGTGCCTG
>JAUMHM010000072.1:8427340-8443924 GCA_032362435.1 Melikaiella ostensackeni | reverse complement strand
TCTAATGTATGGAGTGCTCCATACACTCCATACATACTCCGCCGCCCCTGGCTGTGGCAGCCCTGTAAATGAATATATATAGATATACAATTCTGAATTTATGGTAATATGACACAATTTATATAGAAATTGTCTACTTTTTGTTTCAGCTACACCTTCCACACCAATAATGCCAGGCGGTGCACCGGGTACGCCGTCATCAAAAGCTAAGGTATAATGTTATATAACTTAGCCATTTTTCTCACACAACACTCATTTCTAAGTTTTCGCCACTGAAAGCTTTACAATTTACATCCGCTCGCATTGAGAGCACTTTCAACTTTACATGAAAAGAGGATTATGGTTTATACAATATATTTCAGAGTTTCACCCACTGAAAGACGATCATACGAGACCAAAGTAATATCTTTTCGCATCCACTTCAGAAGCTGAGTTGAAAAACATTTTTTTTTTGACGTGATCTGATTCTGGTCTCTAAAAATATCTATGAATATTCTTTTCTTTTTATGAATTATACATTTTGGATGAATTATAAGTTGAAGCGCTTTTCAGTTTTTGGATGCTTGACAAATTTTAGCTTTCTTCAATCTTGGAAAGCTTATCAATTTTTGAAGATTTTAATGATTTTTGAGCTTTTGAAATACGAGGACCACAAAGGGTTTTTTTCAATTCGAAAAAATTCGAAATGAAAACAGTTCTAAATTCACTTTTTGATTTCCGGGAACGCACAGTGGTTCAGGAATGGATTTTCGCGGCAAACGTAAGGTTGCCGATTTTTGATTTTGTTTATTCAAAAAATAATACAGTTAGGCAAAAATTGCGAAAAAACGGAAAATCGAAGTATTATTGTTTTAATGAATTAACAACACTGTAAATGTACTTAGAATTGTCGTAGATTCAATGAAAACACTTAAACAATGTAAATAATTGGCTTAGTCAACAAAATGATTATTATTAAAAACATTCATAAACAAATGCGCAGACTTAATTCTTTTTCAGGGTTGATTATTTCTGTAATATGAAAATAAAACGAAATTTAGAGCTTTATGATATTCAATCCTAAATCTTTATAAAAAATTATTATTTTTAATTTCTATAAACAAATTTCGTGGACAAACCTGAATATCATCATTTTTGTCCGAAAAAAATTTACTATTAATAATAATATAACATTATTTGCTTTTAGAATATTTCGCAGGAATAATAATTTGTATTTTTAGTTAATAATTTTTTTAAAACTAAATTAAAATTAAACTAAATTAAAATTTAAAAACTAAACTAAACTAAATTTTTATTTTTTATTTTTATATTTAAAAACAAAATATATTGACAATAACCATCAATATATAGTCTCGTGAGAAAAAAAAAATTTTTTGTCAATCACTTATTGTAATAGACTGTTCCAGGTACCCGCTCATTGGAATTCACTCTGAATTCTTATTAATTTATAATAAATTATTTTTAATTCTTTGGAACTCTCTTGATTTTTTTTTAATTCACCGTGAAGTCTTCCTAACTCATCTTGAATTCTTAGGCATTTTACAAAATTCTTTTGAATTCCCTTGAAATCTTTTAAATTCACTCCAAATTTAAAGAATTCAATTAATTTTTTTAATATTTTTAAATTGTTTTCATTGCACTTGAATTTTCATGAATTTGATCAAATTCTTATTTCCCTTAAATTCCTTTAAATTTCTGTAATTCTATTCATTCCTATTTATCTGAATTCATTTTAATTTTTTTGGATTTAAAAAAATTTGTTTCAGTCACTTGAATTATTAATTTTTAATTCATCCTGACTTCTTTTATATTGATTTGAATTATTCTAACTTCACTCTAATTTTACTGAAATGAATGAAATATTTTGGATTTTTCGAATTTTTATCAATTTATTTGAAATCATTTGGAATTTACCCTGAATTCTTAATAATTTATTCTAGATTCTTTAAACTCTTTTGAATTCTTTAGAACTTGTTTGAATTCGTCCTAAATTCTTTTTAATTTACTTGAATTGTTATAAATTCGCCTTAATTCTACTGAATTAAATGGATTTTTTTTCTTAATTTTTTTTTTAATTCACCGTGAAATTTTTTTTAACTCACCTTGAATTCTTAGGCATTTTATCAAATTCTTTTGAATTCCCTTAAGCTCTCCTAAATTCACTCCAAATATAATGAATTCAATTAATTTGTTTACTATTTTTAAATCGTTTTCAATTCACTTGAATTTTGTAAAACTTCACCTTGAATTTTTATGAATTTCATCAAATTGTTCTTATTTATCTTAAATTATATTAAATTCGCTAATTCTATTCACTCTCATTTATCTCAATGTAATGGATTTTTTTTGAATTTAAAAAAAATTGTTCCATTCAATTGAATCATTTTAAATTCGCCCTGAATTCTTTTATATGAACCCTGAACTCGTATGAATTTCATCAAATTCTCTTGAATTCATCTAATTTCCTTCTATTTTTACTGAATTGAATAGAATATTTTGGATTTTTTTCAATTTATGTGAATTCAATTAGAATTCATCCTGAATTCTTATTGATTTTTCCTGAATTCTTATTGATTTTTCCTGAATTCTTCAAATTCTTTTGAATTCTTTAGAATTTTTTTGAAACCTCCCTGAATTATTTGAACTTGCTTGGATTTTTCTACATTTACTCAAAATTTAATGAATTCAATTGATTTTTTTAATATTTTTTAATTATTTTGAATTCACCTAAATTTTTTAAAAATTCACCTTGAATTTTTAGGAATTTCATGGAATTCTTCTCATTTCCCTCCAATTCCTCTAAATTCACTCGAGTTTTATTTAATTCATTGTTCTTTACTTATTATTATTTTTTTTTAATTCACTTATATTCTGTTGAATTTATCCTGAATTCTATTCACTCCCATTTTACTCAATTCAATGGAAATGATTTGATTTTTTTAATTTTGTTTAATTCAGTCAAATTGTTATGAATTTCATTAAAGTCTCTTGGATCCCGTGAATTCTTCTAAATTCATTCCAATTTTACTGTTAGTAATGCAATATTTTGGATTTTTAATGTTTGTTTCAATTCCTTTAAATTTTGTTGGATTTGCCCTGAATTCTTTTTTGAATTTAATTTGAATTGTTTTGAATTCACTTTGAATTTTTATGAATTTATCCTGAATTAGTTAAAATTCACCTGGGATTCTTATAAATTTTGTCGCATTCTTTTGCATTCTTTTTAATTCAAAAGAACGTTAGTCACATTATTAATGCACAGTCAAGTTTAATCACTTTTGGCCACTTTTTCGATTAAAATAGGTCACTTTTTTCACCTTTTTAAATTAATTAGGCTATGGCAGCCCTGTGTCACTTATCACAAAAAATTATTCGAGTTTTAAGTAGGTGCTTCAAATTTAAAAACTCTAATTTAAATTATGTCAACTTTGAAGGCATGAATTAAAAAAAAATTTAGTTACTTAATTTTAAGTTGTGCATTTCTGGATGTTACACGTTTATTGATTAGTTTTAATTTCAAGGCTGAGAATAAATAATTTTAAATATCTCAATTGTTGAAAAATCGAGAATTTCAATTCCAAAGCTTCAAACACAAAAATATTTTAATTGATAACATTCGGAATTGAAGCAAAAGCGTTAGAAACTAGACAATTTAAAATTAAGTATTTGATATTGAATAATTTGCAATTGAAAGCGATTGAAACTTTCAAATTAAAAATGGGCATGTTGAAATTAAAAACTAAGTAATTTTAAATGAACTGAATCTAAATTATCATTGTGAATAGTTAAAACAATCGAAATATTGAACTATTGTCAATTAAAACGTTCAATATTATATAATTTCGTACTGATAGATAAATTTTTTAGTAGAAACTTGAAAAAAAAAATTTCTATTTGAAGTCGTCAAAATGCAACAATTTTGAAAGCAAGGATTTCTATCTCTAAAATCTGAAATTCTCTTATGAAAGCTTAGATAATTAACAGAATTTTAAATTCAAGATTTAAATGTGCAGAACTAAACAATTTAGGCATGAAAAAAATATTCTTCATTGAAATTTTCTAAAGTTAAACAAGTTCAAATCAGTAGTGTTTGAAATTGGAAAATTTTGAATGGCATTCTTCAATATATTCTACAATTTTATTTCAAACTCCAAACCGCAATAATTGAACAATTTTAAATTGAAAGCGTTCCAATATGAATGATTTAAAATTCAAATATTCAAAATGTCGAATTTTTATTATTCTATAGTGGAAATTGTACAGTTTTTAAGAAATGAATTTGATATTTTTCAACACGCTTCCAAAATTTGGATGCTGTCAAAATTGTTGCGATTTTTCCAGTTTTTAATATTTTTATGAAGATTCCATATATATTTGGAGATTCAATAATTTGTAAAACTTGAAAAATATTAAACGCTTCCAATTATGCGTTTTTAATTATCAGAGTTTGTGTCGCTTTCTAAATTCTGTTCCCAGAATTCAGTAGCTTTGCAATTTGTATTTTTTTTCTTCAACAGGGAATTTTGTAAGGGATTTATATAGTTCTGAGTTGAGACAAGGAATAAAAAAAAGGACAATTATCCTAACTAAAAAAAGTAAAGAAAGGTAAATTTGACAATTGGGACAGGGAATTCTCATAAAGAATTATAATTTTGAGTTTTGAATAGGGAATTGCGTAATGAATTATAATTTGTGACTTTAAAACAGGAAATTTCCTCAAAGAATTAGAATTTTGATATTGGGGCAGGAAATTTTCTAGAAGAATTATAATTCTGAGATAGAACTGGAAATTCCCGTAAAAATTTATAATTTTCATGTTCGGTTCACATTGGAACAGGAAATTTCGTTAAGAATTATAATTTTTACTTCGGGACAGGGAGTTTCCGTAAATAATTATAATTTGACTTTGAAAAGGGAATTTTTAACATGGAACGGGAATTTTGGAAAAGTATTTTCATTTTGATTTAGAAGAAGGGAATTTTAAAAAAATCCGGAATTATAATTTTGACGTTGGAACGGGGAATTTCGTAAATAATTATAATTTTGTCTCGGAAGAGGTAATTTTTAACATGAAACGGGAAATTTTGGAAGATAATTTTAATTTTGTTTTATAAAAAGGGAATTCACAAAACCAATCCCTGTTCCAAGACAGTATTCGTCAGATTTTGAATATTCCTGGTTCCAAATAAAAATTTGTTTGAATGTAAAAATTCTTTTTTTTTTTTAATAAAAATTTGCCAGAATTCGCAACTTCTCTCTTCCAAATTTCAGAAACAGGAAGTTACTACATTTCATAATTATAATTCTATTCCAAAATTCCCTGTTCCAAATTAGAAATCTTTGAAATTTTTTTAAATACTTAGAAATCTCTTGAAAAGTTCAAAAATCGTTGGAAGTCATTTAAGTCTTTTGAGCTTTTTTAAATTCACCGGGAGAAAACCGAGAAATGACCGGGAATTAAAAATAATCCGTCAGTTAGACATCCTGATTACAATCTCATTTCTTTCATTTTGAAGCAATTTTAAACTTCGGAATTTGTGAAAATCAAATTCGTTACCAAAATAAATCTTCTGAAAAACTATTAAACAAAATTAAAAACAAAATTCTAAAAATATTATCTTCCACAATAGAATTTTCTTATCAAAAATATATATCCTCTCTATTTCTATCACATCTATCAATGAAATTTAAACCCTCGACTGATTCTTGACAGAGATAGAAAAGCTGAATGAAATTAATTAAATTCTTCGATAATTTATCACCTCCTAGAATCAACTTTTAATCTGAAAGTATTTATAGTCAAGTAAATGTCAAAAACACAATAGAGTCGTCAAAAACTCGATAAAGCTCCCAAGATGATTGTGCGACTCTCTTTCCAATCATAAAACCCATAGAAATTCATGAAGTTTTTAATGACCAGAAGTGTTCAATATCCTCGTAAATGTGAATGTGTGGCGAACGTAAATCCGTTTTAAGCGAAAGGATCCTAATAATTTTCCGTGATTTAATGTTCGAGCACTCGAGACCTCGAGAGCATTTGGTTTTTTAATTTTTTAAATTATTTATTAGCGTTTCGTTATTTACAGAAATTACTAACTTGACTGTCTTCCAGGAGAAACTGATGCTGCGAACGAAAGTTGTGGTGGCGCTTTATCCTTTTCGAGCCATCGAGGGGGGCGATTTGTCTCTCGTAAAGGTAACTACCGACTAATTACGTTCAATTAATTATTCACTTGAGCACCTCTCGCGAAGCATTTTGAGCACTAGCATGGCTCCAGTCCTAAATCTCTTTTTAAATTGAACCGAAAGTGATGAATATCCTAAATTTCTGCTCATTTTTTATTGTCTCGTTAAAGGAAATGCTGTGGGCAGTGACGATTTTTCAATTGGAATTTATCTTCTTTTAGGGTAAGGAGTACGAAGTTCTCGATGATTCTCAGGAGCATTGGTGGAAAGTCAAGGATGAGACTGGGTAAGCTCAATTTTTAAAAGATAACAAAGTTGCTATTGGATAAGTAATTTTTTGAGAATGGGAAAAACCGGGAAATGACAGCGATTTACAGGGTGTCTACTCACCTGGGAAACCTGAAATACCTGGAATTGTCAGGAAATTTTAATATACCTAGAAAAACCTGGAAATGTCAGAAATTTTTTTCGAGCAATCTAAAATTTGTTTCAAACTGTAATTTAAAATTAAATAACAATGCTTTTTAATTTATATAAGTAACTTTTATAGCACTGGATTTATATTCATTTAAATCAAACACTTTTTATCATTTTCAATATTTTCAGAAAAATATCTTCCATTCAAAGTATTAATTAATATCTTAAATGTGCACTGAATTATAAGTATAGAGGTAAAATAAAATTGTTTAAAAATTATTATTCAAATTCATGTACTTTCGGAACAAATTTAAGAAATAATTAATTATATTTTTATTATTATTAATTTATTTAGTTATTCGATAGTGATAATTAATATATTTAAGAATTTCCTGTAATTATTTGTAAAAACTTCCTAAATTAGACACAAAGTTAATTATGTACGGAAAAAGACAAATTTTCAACAATTAGTTGAATTTTCAATCAAGGTGAGGAATTTTCAACGAAAATGATGCATGTTTAGCCAAAAAATGAATTTTAAACCAAAAAAGAGGAATTTTCAACAAAAAATGTAATATTCGGTATTCCTGCCAAAAAATATATTAAACCAAAAGCACTTGAATTCAACCAAAAAGGACGAATTTTCAACAAAATAGTTGAATCCTCAATTAAAAAAGATTATTTTTCAATCAAACAGTTGCATTTTTAACTAAAGAAGATGAAATTTCTACTACTAAAAGAAATAAATCGTCAAAGCAAAAAGACGAACTTTCAACAAAGTAGTTGAATTTTCTACCAAAAAGATTAATTTTCAACTTAAACAATGAATCTTCAACCAAAAAAATTAATTTTTAACGAAGTAGCTCGACTTTCATCCAAGTAATTGAATTTAAAAAAAAAAAAAAAAAAGAATTCTCAACGAAAAATGTAGTAGTTAATATTTCAACCAAGAAGATTCAATTTATAAATCCATTACAGTCGAATTCAACCAAAAAAGACGAATTTTTCACAAGATAGTTAATTTACAGCCAAACAGGTGAATTTTCATCAAAATAGTTGAATCCTTAATCAAAACAGATTAATTTTCTATCAAAAAGTTGCATTTTCAACCAAAAAAGGTGAAATTTCTACCAACAGAGATGAATTTTCAACACAAGAATTAAATTTTCAACCAAGAAAGATTTTTTGATCATGAAAGAAAAAAAATTAACCAGATTGTTGAATTTTCAAGCCAAAAATATGATTTTTCTCCAACGCAGTTGAATTTTCAACCAAGAAATATTTTCCAGTCAAGAAAGAAAAAATATTTCAACCAAATTATTGAATTTTCAAGCCAAAAGGAAGAATTTTCTACAAAACAGTTAAATTTTGAACCATAAAATATGTAAAATATATAACAAAAAAAAAGTTAATTTTGAACCAAATACTTGAATTTTAAAGAAAATAGTTAAATTCTCAACCAAAACAGCTTAATTTTCTACTCAAAAATTGCATTTTTAACCAAAAAAAGATGAAATTTCTTCCAAAAAGACGAATTTTCAGGTCAAGGGTTGAATTTTCAACTAAGAAAGATTTTTCGTTCATGAAAGAAAAAAATTTAACCGAATTGTTGAATTTTTTCCAAAAAAGTTGACTTTTTAACTCGAAAATATGGATTTTCAACTGAAACGGTGAATTTTCAACCAAAAAAATTTATTTTGAACAAAGTGGTTCCACTTTCAACGAAGTAGATAAATTTTCAAATAAAAAAGATAAATTCTCAACAAAAAATATAATGGTTGATATTTCACCAAAGAAAGATTCAAATTTTTAATCAAAAACAGTTAAATCCAATAAAAAAGACGAATTTTCAACATGGTAGTTAATTTTCTACAAAATAGTTGAATCCTCAACCGAAACCGATTAATTTTCTACCAAAAAGTTTGATTTTCAAAAAAAAGATGAATTCTTAACGAAAAATGTAATAGTTGATATTTCAACCAAGGAGGATTCAAATTTTTAATCCAAAACAGTTGAGTTAAACCCAAAAAGACGATTTTTCAACCAAACAGTTGAATTTTCAACCAAATAATTAATTTTCTACCATGCTGTTGATTTTTTTAACCCGAAAATATGAATTTTCAACCAAAAAAGTTAATTATTTTACCCATTTAGATATTTAAAGGACTGAAAAAAATTATTTATAATAAACTTGCGAAATTGTGTACATATTTCGATTGCTTTAAAAAATGCAGTACTTAATACTTGAATGGCTCCTTATTAAGAAAAATTGTGCCTGGGAAAATCTAGAAATACCTGGAAAAAATATGCAATTGTCAGGGATTTTTTTTCAGGATTTGAGTAGATACCCTGATTTATTATTTATGACCGGGGATTTCCCTAATTTTAAGTAGAATCAGGATGGCCACTGGACCTAAAAATCGGGAAATGACCGTAAATTTTTTTTAGGACCGGGAAATGTTACGAAATTTATTCTTTGAATGCTTATTTTAATTTTCCAGCGAGTCATACTTTCACGTTTGGATGCGTTTTTAAAAATTGCATTAAACGTTTAAAATTCAATACTTTTAGATATAATATACAAAATTGTTTGGTTTAAAATTTAAGTTCTTTTAAAATTGTATAATTTAGAAATTGAGGCTTTAATTAACGAATTTTTAATTCTTGACTTTCTAAATTGAATCATTTTATGTCGAAACTAAACAAATTAAATACATACATATAATTTAAGATTTAGAGCGTTTGAAGTTCAAAAATTGTGAATTGAAAGCCTTAATAGTTGAAACCTTCGTAATTGAAGGCTTTTCTAATTCCATCATTTGAAATTCAATTAATAAAAGTTGGACAGTTTCAAATTGAAGCCTTAATAGTAGCGCAATATTAAGATTGAAGTGTTTAATATGGAATAATTGGGAATTCAAACGTTTTGAAAGTGAAGGACTTTGGATTGAAATTGCTGAATAACTCTAGACTGAAATATTTTGAATTGCCTGGTTGCAAAAGAATCGTTCAAATTTTCAGGATTAGAAATACAAACCTTTTATTAACTTGACTAACTTGAATTATCATCATTATTATAGAACGATCAAAATCGAAGAATGATAAAATCATATTTTGAAAATTAGACTATTTGTAATTAGGAATGGTTGAAATTAGAAAAATTTAATTTAAACATTAAAATTTTTAGAATTTCTGATTAAAATCCTTCAGCATTAAATGATTTTAAATTAAAGAAGCAAAAAATTTAATAATTTCAGTTTGATACTTTATAATTTAGCAGCGTTAAAAATTGACTCACTTTGAATTGAATCCCTAAAAATTATAAAACATTTTTCTTAATGAGGTATCAAAAACTGTCTGGCTCATAATTTAAATTATTCAAAATTGTTAAAATTTCCGATTGCTAGCCTTTATTGTTAAATAATCAAATTGACAACTTTCGAAATTGAATAATTATTTTAGTTCGAAATTTTATAAATGTCATTTCAATTCCTCAATTATTCAATTTTGAATAAACTTGGTTTGAAAATGTTCAATTTGATATTTTTCGGTATGCAGGCCTCGAAATAAGACTTGTTCAATGCTGATGGTTTCTACTTCATAATATTTTTATTTTTATTTTTTTTTGATTTAGAGATTGTCTCATTTTTTAAATTTCGAATTTGAGCTTGTTTAAACATTTAAATACCTTAAATTTAAACTTGTTTAATTTTGAAGACTTAAATTCAAAACTTTTATGTTTAATTGTTCATTTGTAAATTAAAAATACAGTATTGAATGTTTATTTTGATTTAAAAACGTTCCAAATTTCTAAAAAATTTAATTAAATACTCCATAATTAAGCAATTTCAAGTGTATGTAAACTTTGAAAATTGAGCAATTTCTAATTATTAATTACAAATAGAAATTCTAGAAATTCGTTGAACAATTTTAAATCAAAAAGTTGACAATTATAAGTATAAAATTATAAATTTCAAAATTGCGTAATATCTGATTGATTGACATTAAATTGAAATGTTCAAGATTGCATTTTAAAATTGAAATTTGAAAAAGCTGAATTATTTCAAATCAAAGTAAAGGATTTGTAATTTAAGAATTCTGAATTAAAACCATTCTAAATGTAATTATATCAAAATTCAATTGTGAAGGGCCACATTGTGAAATTCTCCATTTGTGAACGATCAGAATTAGAGTTTTATTTTGTGATCGTAAATCGTATAAATTCTCAGTAGAAAAAAAAGTAGAAGTATTTTTTTTAATGTATACAGTTCCAATTTAAGGTTTTTGAATATTTAAGTTTTTCTGAATTTGAAATGTTCAATTTACTTTAGTTTTTAAGGCCAAAAATTTTTAAAAATATTTTAAAGGCTTCAAAATAAAAATTGTTCAATTTTAATGGCTTTTAGTTTAAAAGAAAAAACAAATTTTAGGTAAAAATCGTACATTTTTGATGATCTAAACTTAACTTCGCTTATTTTAAAAAATTAAATGCTTCGAATTCAGAAGAGTTTCACCTTGAATCTTATAATTTGCACTTTTTTTTTGAACACTTCAAATAAAACAAATGTTCATCTTCAAAGCTATTCAGAGCGAATGTTATAGCTCTTGCAAATTTCTCGTAATAAATCGAAAGCGATATTAATCTTCAGAAACTAATTTCGCAGCAAATCACAAAACCAACTTCCTTTGATAAAACAGTCCATCGTAAAGCGGATTTGTCTCATTTTCTTGTACTCTACCAAACTAATTTACCTTAATAAAACTGTTATTGCATTCTCTGTAACCAGGAAAATCTTAAAGCTCACTATTTTCTTCTCAACAGCTCCATTGGATATATACCAAGCAATTACGTGAAGGAAAAAGAACTTCTTGGACTGCAGAAATATGAGTGAGTATAATAAAAAAAAAACTAGGTGTGCAATAAAGATAGGCAAAAGTTTCTTTCTCGCGAGAACTAAATATCTTGGCAAATTTACTATCTTCTGGTGTTTCTCTTTGTTTTAAATGGAGTTGCGAAAATTAGCGAGGACGCCTATTTAAATAATGGAGAAGTCGCGAAAAGATAGGGAGGGAAAATGAGAAAATTAGCAATCTCATAATGCTAAGCCATGCGCAAGAATATTGGATTAGACGCTTTTTGCATCATTGCACAATAATTTAAGCGACTTATTTCACGGAAGAGCTCAAGTCGATTCTTTTTTTTTTTTTGCAAATGAAAAAAATGGTGGAATTATTTTTTATGGAGTTTACCTTTCATTATTTCTAACAGAAGAAAAACTTATATTGTTCAACTTTCTACAAAACAGTGGAATTTTTAACCCGAAAATATGAATTTTCAACAAAAATGTTTGTTTTCTACCAAACGGTTGTTTTTTTTTAACAAAAAAAATGAATTTTCTGCCAGAAGAGATGAACTTTCAAACGAAAAAGACGAATTCTCAACAAAATAGTTTTTCAACCAAAGAGATGAATTTTCAACTAAAAAGACGAATTCTAAAAAAAAATGTAATGTTTTATACTTCAACCAAAAAAAAATTTTAATCTAAAATAAAAAACAGTTGAATTCAACCAAAAAAGACGAATTTTCAACAAAATAGCTGAATCCTTAAACAAAACCGATTAATTTTCAACCAATCAGTTGCACTTTTAACCAAATAAAATGAAATTTCTACCAAAAGAGTTGAATATGCAACCAATAAAGATTATTCAGTCAAGAAAGAAAAAAAATCCACCGAATTATTGAATTTTCAAGCCAAAAAACGAATCTTCTAGAAAAGCTGTTGCATTTTCAACCAGAAATATGAATTTCTAACAAAAAAGTTAATTTTCTACCAAAATGGTTGAATTTACAACCAAAAAAAAAACGAATTTCAACCAAAAAGAATGACTTTTTAACAAATTTAATGAATTTTCAACAAAATGATTGAATTTTCAACCACAGAAGATGAATTCTCAACTGAAATAATTTTTAAAAGCTTTGCAATCTATCCTAAAAAAATTTCGAGCATATAGGAACTTTATTGCACTCAAAATTTACCTAAAAAAAGAATATTTTTGCAATTAAAATAGCCAGACCCTGAATTAGATGAAGATTTAAAAATTCCTAATTGTGAGAGCTTTGCAAAAATCGCAAAAATTTATTATTCTTCGTGATTTACATAATATGCCTAATTTTCCAAAATCTTGTAAGATTTCAATATTTTCAGTTATTGACAACAATTTTTGAAAATGCTCTAGATTTTTAAATTTTGGTTGGATTAACCTGATTAACGATATTGATCTTCATAGTTCATTCATATATTAATATAACTGGAAATTACTTAAAATTACGAACACAGTTTAAAATCATAAAATTCAAATGTTTCATTTTGACAATTGTTTAACTTTTCTTCTACAGTCAAATATTGTTAAATTTTAAGTAATTACGTTTTTAAAATTTTTAATTCAAAATTATTCATAGTTGAAGAACTTAGATTTACCATTAATAACTTAGAAATTGTCTAATAAATTATGAAAATTTGAAGTTGTCTACAATGTAAGCATTTTAAAAACTGTATAAAAGTATTGCGATTAATTCTTCCTTTCTGCATCTATTCATACAACAGAAAACTACCTATAGGATTTCCAAATATTTCAAGAAATTTCAAAGAATTTCACAAGATTTAAGGGATTTCTAGAAAAGTTTAATGAATAAATTTAATTTATTTTATTTTAAATGAATTCTACAGATTTCTAACTATCTTAAAGATTTCAAAGAAATTCAAAAGTGGTTTAAAAGATTCCAAAGGATTTCGACGTATTTTAACAGATTTCAAAGATTTTAATCGATTTAAGAATGTTTCCAAAGATATCCAAGGGTTTTCAATAGATTCCAAATAATTTTCATGGATTTCAATGAAATTTCAAGCGATTTTAGAGATATCAAGGATGATTATAATATAATCGTTTTCTATATAATAATTTAACTGTTGAAAATCCAATTTTCAATTTTCTTTAATTTTCAACAGTTAAAAATTCAACTGTTGGAAATTTAAAAAAAAGGCAAATTTTGTACTAAAACTGTTATATTTGCATAATTTTACATGAAAATTCAATAAATAAATATTTCAATCCACAAAAAAAAATTTTTAAGTCGATTTTTTTAGAAAAGGGGTCGCAATTAGCAAATAATGTTCTGTCAAATGAATATTCATCCAATGGATTCTTAGAGGAGAATTTAAGAGATTTAAAAAGAATCCCCACTCTGATCACATTATTAAATAGTAAAATCTCACTAAAAACATCTACGATGCATAAAATTACGCCAAGTAAAAAGTTATCAGTACAGTCAACATAGTTTGTGAAATCAAAGTTTACCATTAATTTTAAAAGATGTCTAAATTTGAAAATTAATTAAAAATAACAAATTACAGAACTTTTGTGAATGTATCAAAGGGAAAATAAAATGAAAACTTGGCGAGATTTTCCCGTCTTTTAATAATATTAATAATAATAATTATAATAATCTTGCTAGTTTTTCATTTTTTCCATATGATACATTCTCAAAATTTCTGTAATTTTTTATATTTTATCAATTTTCAAATTCTGATATCTTTTAAAATTACTTGGCAAACGTTGACTTCACAAACTATGTGGATTGTACTGATAATTTTTTATTTGGCGGAATTTTTAACGTCGTAGATGTTTTTGGTGAAATTTCACTTCTTTTTTTATAAAAATGTTGGTTAAATCATATACTCGCTTTTTTTCTTCAAAATGTGACTAGTGTTACGGAATTTTCTGTAAGACTAACCCGGTCAAGTACAGCTCTAGTGCTAGAGTTACGGAAAATTTCGTAACTTTAGCCCTGAACGAGCTGGAAAGGGATTGGTCTTACAGAAAATTCCATAACGACAATTCACTAATTGATTTTCTTTGATTTTTTTATTATTTCAAAAATTGTATTCTTAAACTTATGTAGATATCAATTAATTTTATTATAGGATTACTATGGATTATTATGGCCATTTTAGGCCATTCTTGCATTTTCTTGTTTTCTACCCTTGAGTTACTGGCGTATGTGACTTTTTATATAATTTGTTTAGACGAATCGGTTCAATATTATAGGCTACAGGTTGACTTAACTGCTGAAAAATGGAATTTTGGTCATGAAAAGCGAAATATCTCTAGAAATAATTAATAAATAAAAATTTCCTGAGAAATGCCCCTGGAGCTTTATCTAGTCAGTTTATCCTGGAATGTTTGGACGAATCGGTTGAATATTGTGGGCTACAGGTTGACTGAACTGCTAAAAAATCGAATTTTGGTCATGAAAAGTGAAATATTTCTAGAAGTAACTGATAAATCAAAATTTCATGAGAAGTGCCCGTGGATCTTCATCTAGTCAATTTATCCTGGAATTTTTAGACGAATCGGTTGAATATTGTAGGTTACAGGTCGACTGAATCGCTAAAAAATCAAGTTTTGGTCATGAAAAGTGAAGTATCTCTAGAAATAATTATCAAATCGAAATTTCCTAGAAAATAGCACTGGAGCTTCATCTAATCAATTTATCCTGGAATTTTTAGATGAATCGGTTGAATATTGTAGGCTACAGATCGATAAACTGCTAAAAAATAGAATTTTGGGCATAAAAAGTGAAATATCTCTAGAAATAATTAATTACTCAAAATTTCATGAAAAATGGCAGTGGAGCTTCATCCACGTAATTTATCTTGAAATTTTTAGGCGTATCGGTTGAAAATTGTAGGCTACAGGTCGACTCAACTGTTAGAAGTAATGCATTTCTCATATTTTCTGAATCTACTGTGTCCAGTTTCTAAAAAATGGACCATGTGTATTCGCAGAAGTTATTATTTTATGATATTGTATTGATTTCAAAAGGTTTCATGCAAATCGTTAAAGAATTGTCTGAGATATCCAGTACATTTACGATAACTACCGTTCTTTCAAGGAAAGATATTCAAGGTTTTTTTTAACTTGGCGGCACTTCACTACCGCGAATCTTGATACATCTTATTATTGAACTTATTTGTTTATCTTATTTTTTATATTATTTCATATTATATTATTTTTTATATTACGTGGTAAAGAAATGTTACACGCACGCATATTATGCTAGTTCCTAATAATCATGAACTTTCAATTAGAAAATAAGATTATGGAAAAATTTCTTGGAACTTTCTGCTAGTAATATTTTCCTTTCCTTTAAATTCGAGTATAGTTCCGAATTGTCAAAATTCTTGACGTGGAAAAAGCAACATTCCCTACTTGATATTTCCAACACTCCATGTTTCACTAAGCGTTTTCATAACACACTACGATAGTGCAGTCCTTTGTGAAATTGTACGCCTGTTAATTTGCAATGAGGTACTTCTGACACGTTTGTAAAAATTCTCTTTGTCATTGCAGGTGGTACGTGGGCGATATGTCGCGGCAACGAGCAGAGTCTCTGCTGAAACAGGAGGAGAAAGAGGGTTGTTTCGTTGTTCGTAATTCCTCCACTAAAGGCCTCTACACGCTCTCACTCTACACGAAAATGTAAGTTTCTTCAAGTTTAACTCAAACGACAACCCGGTACCTAAGACGAGGGTTGCTTCTAAAAGTAAATAATTGAATCAGAAAACGGAAAGTACAATACAAATGTTTTCCTTTTCTATTACAAGTTCCAACTTCTGTTTTTTTTTTTTTTTTTTTAATATTCGGCTGAAGTACTTCAGGGACTCTTACTTCCATTAATAAGAACGATTTTGATTTCAAGACGAGATTATTGAAAGCCTTAAATTCTTTGGAATAGGTTGCAGGCCTCGGACTCACCACACTATTGACACTATTTGACACTTTTTTTTTTGAGCGATGACACTATTTTGCTATTGATTTGAAGAAAATGACACAAAAGGCACTATTTTCTCACAATTTTCAGCTAATACCACTATTTTTTCACTTTTCCTTGAGAAGAGAGAAAAAAAAAACTCTAAGAAG
>JAUMHM010000072.1:8399783-8413123 GCA_032362435.1 Melikaiella ostensackeni | reverse complement strand
TTCACGAGGCGACCTGGAGCGATGTAGATAATCGTGGCGTGACGCACTTCTAGAAAATTCTGGCGAGTAACGCTCTCTTGCTCTCCATGCTCAAAAACTTTTTCTTTCTAGAAAATTTTCGCCGATCAGTTCTTGACCATGATCGTGATCGTGAATGTGACGAACCTCTATTTGGGTAACACTCTGCGTTATATCCATCATGCCTCGAACTTAAGTTGTGATATCCATAATCCTTTTGTCGATGATTCGATCGACGCTCCGTATCCTTTATCTTCTTTCTCAGATGTTTTAACTCCGCTAGTACTGCTGCCATATCGCATTCGCGGGATTTTTCAGATTTATTAGGGTTGCGGTTTTCACCAGAGCCGTAATTCATCTTAAAACACTTTTAAATCGACCGTAATTTTATAAAAATCGTCCGTGCACTTGCGAGCTGGATCGCACAGAAAAGCGTAATGAGTACGTAGCACAAGAGGCGCCTCCTCATGGATATGTAGAGAATAGAATTTGCGCGCGCGGCTTTGAAATTCTGTGAGTTGGATCGAGCAACTAGCGTTACTATAATTGATCTAGAGGACGAGACTATGTAGCATAATCATATTTTTGGATCGTAAATTAAACTGTTTTGTAGATAATTCGTCTTTTTGGCTTCGAAATTTAACGATTTTGTTGAAAGTTCATGTATTTTGTTGAAAATTCGAGGTGCAACATTAATCTTATTTGTAAAAAATTCATTTTTTTAAGTTGAAAATTCAACTATTTGGTTGAAAGTTGAACTACTTTGTTAAAAATTCGTCTTTTTCGTTTGAATTAAATTGATTGGAAATTTGTTTTTTTTTTTGCTGAAAATTAATTTTTTAAAGTGAAAATTCAGTGATTTGGTTGAAAATTCATGTATTTTTTGAAAATTTGTCCTTTGGTAGATAATTAATCTTCTTGATTGAAAATTCATCTTTGTAGATTAAAAATTCATCTGTCATGGTAAAAAAGTCATCTTTCTTGGTTGAAAATGAATTCTTCTGTTGAAGATTCAACTGTCTTAAAAAAAATCGTCTTTATGGTTGAAAATTCATCTCTTTTGTTATAAAACCTTTTTTGGGCACATAGGCATATTGGCAACTAAACTCACTAGAAACGCGAAAAAACGCGGAATAGATGTGAAGTCCGTGTTTAACCAACGGCTACGTTACTTTCTGGGGCGGGGGGACTTTAAAGACTAAACTACGGTTGTCAAGGAGGGGGGCGGTGGGTCAAAAATAGCCCAAAATTGTTAACGTAGTGTATGGACGGCCCCTTATGTCACATGTACGATTTTATAAAAATAATTCTAGTCGATCCCATGCCTGTGTTATTTATATTATAAGTTTATTACTTGAAAGTTCACGCCACTATTTTGCTACTATTTTTCAAAATTTATGTCACTATAGACACTATTTTTGATCTCTGAAGTGTGTCCGAGCCCTGGAACTATGACCTTTTCAAGTTGCTAATTCAAAGTTAGGTTTCAATTCTTCGCATATTTAAATTAAGTGCTGAAAAATTATATTTCTATTTACAGAAAACTGCAGCACCAAAACCTAGTCCAACTCTACGGTGTTTGCAGTAAAGATAGACCAATTTACATAGTCACCGAGTATATGCGACACGGATCTCTTCTCAACTACCTCCGTCGAAATGAAGCTACCCTTGGACCTAATGTCGGACTTTTATTGGATATGTGTATACAGGTGAGTTTTTAAAGTCTTAAAAGTTCAAAATTTCACAAAAATATCGCAAAAATCTGCAAAGAATTTCCAAAATAAATAAATTCCTGGTAAGGAAAGCTTGTGAATCTTTCCATTCTTTTTAAAAGGAAATCTTCGATCGCTTCTCTTCCTTCCGTTTCTTAATTCTGAAATAATCCTGGCTAATCACTTCGACTCTTTGAAGAGTAGTTTGATTCCCTTCCAAGATTAACAATCGTCTTTCTGAGTAATGAAAAGGATTTTCGCTTCCGGCTTCAAATTATCTAGAAATCACAGGTAAAGTCGGATAATCAGTTTTTCCTTATCGGATAGAAAAGTGTAAATCAAACGCTTAAAAATTGTGTTTCTGACCAGTTTAGTGCTTTTAATTTTCGGTGTTTATAAAATCGGGGGTATTTTCGAATTTGAAACAAAATCTAGTTTCAAATATTTAAAAGATTTGGAGTTCTTCCGAAATCGGAATAATTTTACATTTGCGATTTTGAATTTAAAACGCTTCTAAAATTAAGGTGTTTTCAATTTTTTTATTCTAACGAAAGAGTGGTTTTTCGAATTTTTAACTCTTCAAAAATGTTGTGTATCTTTTCAATTTAAAACGCTTTCAGAAGTTGTGCGTGTTGAAAATTAGAGTGCCTTAAAATTTTGACATCTTCCAAAATTCTGTTGCTTTTCAATTTCGAAACGCTGCAAAAATTAGGACGTTTTCGAATTTACGATGCTTCTAACTTTGAAACTTTTTTGAGTTTTAAAAAAACTCAAATTAAGAACACTTATAAATTTTAAACTGTTTTGAATTTAAAACCCATTTTAAAATTAAACGATTTTGATCTTTAAACCCTTCCAATGAAAAAAAGCTTCCGAATTTAAACCTTTAAAAAATTTCAGATGGATCAAAATTTGATTTGTTTCTAAAATCTTTTTTTATTTTAAAGCTTTTCGAAATTTAGATGCTTTCGAAGTTTCGAGGGTTTTAGAATTTTTGGACTTTTCAAATTTGGATACTTAGGATTTTTATCGTTTTTGAATCTAAAATTTTTGATCTTGGATGTTTATAAATACTTCTTGAAATTCGGAATCGAATTTGATTTTCCAGTTTTGGAAGCTTTCGAAATTTGAACATTTGCAGATTTGGATAGCTTTAAAATTCGTAATACTTTCAAACTTCGGATCCTTTTTAGGTTTCCAATTTCAGTCTTAAAATGAACAATTTTAAACGAAACGTTCGTTGATTGATGGTTTTAAAATAAAAGCCTTAATTAAAAACGTTTGTGAAATATTTCATATTGAAACCTTAGAAGTTGAAGAATTAAAAATTGATAAGTTCAAGTTGTACAGTTTCAAAATAAATATGTGAGTAAATTTGAATTTAAAAAAACTTTTCAATGTGAATCATTTCAATTTCAAAGTTTTTGCAAGTAAATTTTTTATTGAAAACGTACCAAATCGAAGAATAAAAAGTTAGCATTTTAGCATTTTAAAATTAGAAGCTCGATTTCGAATTAAAACATCAAGTCAAATAAAAGAACAAAATAAGCTAAATTCTATTGTCCTATTGAGGCTTCCTTGAATTCCCGAGTCATTCAAATTTTTGCCTTCTAATTTTCACTTGGAAATTTGGAACCCTGCAAAATATGAACCCCTTCCAAGACTGACTCAATTCCACAAAAAAATTGAGACCCTTTCTTATTTCTCTATCTATACTTCGGTTTCTTTCAATGCTCAACAATCGCCTCTTTTCATCAATGAAAAGAGATTTTTCCATCTTGCATCAAATGGATCTGAAATTGCAGATAAACTCGTCCCTTAAGTGCATCAGATTCATTGCAATCCCCTCTGAATTACTTGACGCGCCGATTTTCTCTCATAAAAAAGGAAAATATCATCGGAAGTGCTATTTCGAGAGAAGCTTTAGAAGTTTTATTTCCCATTTGCCTTGAATGACAGTCCCAAGAGAAAAACGCTCCTCTCATCCCTGAAATCGATTCTGTGCTCTTCATTCTTCATTGCCAGTGTTATTCTCTGTAAGCGCACTGTCTTTCTCTCGGGCAAAAGTCATCGTCAGCGAGATAACGTAATCCCACATGTATTCTGCCTTTCAGGTTTGCAAGGGAATGGCTTACTTGGAAAGGCACAATTACATCCACAGGGACCTCGCGGCGCGAAACTGCCTCGTTGGCTCTGAAAACGTAGTCAAAGTAGCTGACTTTGGACTTGCCAGGTAACGTTCACTGCATCTCTTGCATAACTTTTGTTAATAAGTTACTCTCGAGGAAAAATTCTAGCCCTTGATCTTATTTGCTTAAATTTAAATTCAAATTTAAGCGAAAAATTGTATTCTATGACGTCACTAATTACCTACCGTCCCATGATTTCTTTTCCGCCTTCTTATTTTTAAAATAAAGAAGATATCTCAATGAAATTTTGAGAGACGACAGAAAAACTTTAGGGAATCGCTGTCGGGTTCGTTCAAGTTTTTTCATTGTTTAAAGAAAGCAATTTTATTCATTTGCAATCTAGAATGTAAGTGGAACCGGGGCTTCAAGACCCTCATTACATACAAACCAGGGCACTAAAGCCCTGTTCCCACTTCCATTCTAAGTTACAAATTAATAAAATAGCATTCTTTAAACAAAATAAAAACTCAAATGAGCCAGAGAGCGATGTCCTCATAGATTGTGTCTCATTTTCCAAAAATTCAGCCAGATATCTTTTTTGGTTCAAAAATAAAATGGCGGAAAAGCAATAGATAAGACGATCGTTAATTCATGACATCATAGAATGTCATTTGCCCTTAAGGAAATTATTCTGAGGAATTGGGTCCAAATTGCATCCAAATTTTAATTTCGCTTTCAAATTGAATGCTCCCAAATTTTTGTTTTCGCAGCTTGGAAGCTTTTTACTCTTACAAAATTCGGGGGCTTTCAAAATTAAAGTCTTATTTGTGGAATTTTGGGATTTTAGGTACGTCCTGGATGACCAATATACTAGCAGCGGTGGTACCAAATTCCCAATAAAATGGGCCCCACCCGAGGTATTGAATTATACTCGATTTAGTTCCAAGTCCGACGTTTGGGCGTATGGAGTCCTGATGTGGGAAGTTTTTACTTGTGGTAAAATGCCTTATGGAAGACTGAAGAACACCGAAGTTGTTGAGCGAGTTCAACGAGGCATCATTCTAGAAAAACCTAAGGCTTGCTACAAAGAAGTTTACGAGGTTTGTCTTTTTCTTTTTATATTTACATGTATATTTTATTTTTGGAAGAGCTGATGTTGCTATTAATGTCTTGGACTTCTTTTTAAATTGGGAGGCTTTCGAATACCAATTGAAGCCTTTAAACAATTTTTGTCAAAGTACTTGTTTCAAATTTTAAAAACTATCATTTCAAAAATAATTGCAATCTTTAATAATTTGTTCAAGTTCAAACTTGGGACGCTTGCGAATTTCAGATGCTTCAAAAATTTTGATACCTGTCAGATTCTCTAAATTTGACATGCCGAAAAATATAGACTTTTTCTGAATTTCGAACGCTTATAAAATTTAAAACGCTTCAGAAAGCTAGTTTTAATTCAAAATCCTCCTCGTAATTTTTTTATTTTAGATACTTTGAAATAAAAAATGTTTTCAAAATTAGAGTGTGTTTGAGTACGGTATGGATGGTATGTTCCCAAAATTCAATGGATTTCGAAATTAGATGTTTCGATTTTTAAAAATTTCCCAAGAAAGGTACGCTTCCATATTTTGGTTGCTTTTGGATTTGAGACATTTCCAAAATTAGAGTCCTATCGAATTTGTAACGCTTCCAATTTTGAAATACTTTTGAAATTAAGTAACTTAAGAAATAGGACGCTCTAAGTTTTGTTATTCCTCAAAAATTGGTCAGTTTCGAATTTTAGGTTTTTAGAAATAAAAAATTGAGGAATTATTAAATTTCGGTTGCTCCTAAGTTTTAAAGGCTTTACAAATTTTGTGATTTTGAATTGTAAACGTTTAGATTTAAAAACTTCGATTATTTTGAACAGGTTTTCGATTGTCCGATTCCAAAAGCTGAAAAATTAAAAGTGTTTAATTTTGAATATTATCAGTTTTAAATTTAACAATTTTGAATATCTAAATTTAAATCCGTAAAATTTTAATGGTTTTCCGCTTTAAATTATTCAAACTTGAATACTTGTTTAAGCCTCAAAATTATTAATTTTAAATGAGGTCTTTTCTGAAATGAGTAACTGCAGATAATTTCATTCAAAATTGGTCAATTTGAAATTTATACTTCTAAAATTGTGTGTTTTGAAGTTTGAAACTTTTAAAATTGTATCTAATTTTAAAGCGTAAGTAGTTAAACATTTTACAAAATTAAAGATATTCTAAATTTAAAATTTCACATAGAAGCTTTATAAATTTAAATTCAACAATTTAAAATTAATAGTCCAGAAAAAACCTGAAAAATTTGAAAATTTTCAATCTTTAAGATTCTGAATTAAAAGTTTGCCAGCCTAAAAAACCTGAAGGCTGCATTTCAATTTATTCATCGTAAAATAAAAAGAAACTTAAATTTTGCTTTATCCTGAATTTAATTCTTTAAATTTTAAAATCTTCCTAATTAGAATTGTTTTTATTTTGCAGGTAATGCGAATTTGCTGGGCCCACAGTCCGGAAGTTCGACCATCTTTCCGCCTGCTGAAGGACCAACTGATTAACGTTTCGCAAGGTCTCCTCAATGATTGACTCAGCCTCCTGCACTGTTTGCGTCTCTCTTCACCTACAGGTCGATCGATTGGGATTTCAAAATCAAGATCGCCTCTCCTGAGCGACATTCCCTCGAGCGCCTCCAGGTCCAGCGGCTCCTTCAGTTCAGCAACTCTACCAGCTTCGCTTCGAGTACGAAGCAACAGCAAATATCTTCCGTCGGTGGAAGAATTACGCAACCTCTCGATAACTCTCAAGGATTATTCCCAGGAGGCGAGCTCGTCCGATCGGGTCAGCCTCTCATCATCGAGCACCGTTGGCTGTCACGGAAATCAGCCCTCGTCCTCAAATTCTCCGAAAGCCTGCGACATTTGCAGTTCCTACGGACGAACCTGGATCGAGATTTGCAAAATAATTCGTGCCGCGAAAGGCAACTGAACTTTTATGAATTAATTCGTATTCTACAAAACGTGACTACTTTCTTTTGTATCTGTCGAATAACTGAACAAAAAGTACAGTAGATTAGTGACTCTTTTTTAAGTTAGGGAATACTGAGGGTGCTACATACGACGCATGTTTGTTGCAAGTCAAGTATCATTAAATCACTTTCTACCACTCGAGTCTAGATTTCTTTGATTCACCTTGATTCGAGTTCCTTAATTAAATCCTTGGGTAGCATTTTACATTTTATTATTTTTTTAAAAATTTATGACAGTCGATTCTGAAGTCGGCAAGTAGGGTTTGAAGAAGGTTTCATTATTTTTTATAGTGTGAATTATATTTTCGTTTTCAGTAAGCCGTACAATTTTCTACAGGAGTGGTGCTGCAGATTTTCACATTTCAGAACCTGAGATGGTAAGTGATTTACTGATTAAATTAATTTCGAAAGAATTATTTTTTGGAAGATTTTTAATTTGGATTCTTGTTTTCATATAAAGCGAAAGGATGATCACTTGACTTTTGAGTCTACACCCAATTTCAAGATTTCAAAATATAGTATTTCAAAAATTTCAAATATTCAAAGATTTCAAAATATTTCCAAATATTTCACATAGATTTGACAAAGAATTCACAAATATTTCAAAAATTTCACAAAGATTTCAAAGATTTGAAAATATTTCATCAGATTTGAAAGGTTTCACAAAGATTTCAATGATTTCACAAAGACTTCACAATGATTTCAGATGATTTTACAATGATTTCAAAGATTTTACGAAGGCTTGTACACCAGATTTCAAGAGTGATCAACCCCTCGATTTCAAGGCTTTTTATAATTTAGAGGTTTTTCGAAACTCGTAAGGTTAATTCAATTTTTAATCGAAAATGTTAAAAATTGAATAAACGATTTCAAATTAAAAGCGTTTTTGAAGTGAAACCATTTTGAATTGAAAGTATTCCAGACCGAGTAATATGAAATTAAAATATTCAAAATTGTCTATTTTAAAATTCAAACCATAAAAAATTTTACAATATAAATTTGAAAGCTGTAAAATCTGGTAAAATAGGCAAACAATTGTAAGTTCGAAGCATTAAAAATTGTTCGGAAGGAACTGTTTTTTGAAGAATATTTTGAATTTGGACTCTTCTACTAATTTCAAGGTCTTTAAAATTTTTGGTCCTTTCACTGAATAATACTGAAAAATTTTCTTTTTGCAGATTCAAACCTTTTTTCTTGGCTTGTTTTAAATATTTTGAAGTTTTTTTTTCAATTTCGTAACATACAAAGTTTAATCATTCCAAATTGACAGCGTTTGGAATTAAATAATTTTTTAATCAAAAGGTTTAAAATTGAATGATTTTGGTTTAAATAAGTTCTAAATCGAATAATTTTAAAGATTAAGTAATTAGGAAATTTGTATTTCAACCATTTAAATTTGTTGGCTTTAAAATTTGATAGTTTTAAATTATGGATCAATTTCAAAGGCTTTAAAACTTTATAAAATTTTTAGAAATACCTTTAAATATAAATCAATTGAAGAAATAATAATTTTCCAAGACTTTTGAAAGTTTTAGTTTTTTTTGTTAAAGAAAATGTAGAACGTGAAGTTTTTTTTTAAAAAAAAAAGATTGATTGACGTTTAGGAAGATATTCTACTTTCCTCTAATTGCGAGTACTGGTATGATAAAAAACGACAAGAGAACGCCTTTCTGATTTTTGTGTCAGCAGTCTATTTCCAGAAAGTTATCATTATTATTGAGCATGTCACAAATGGCAGCTTTAACCAGGTGTAACGGACCTCAGGAACTAACTGACGAAGCATAAATCCGCCTACCATCGTTATATTATTTATATGTCTTCTTATAAATTCAGAATCAATTTTTTCCACTCAACCAACTTCAGTTATTTGTAAATTTGCTGGAACAAAAGTAGAAGGTTCGTGTTTTTTTTTTTAAATTTTGGCGACTCTAAACATTTTTTGTAGATATTGTTGATATTTTTCAAATTTTGGACGCCTTAAGTGGAAGACAGTTTCTAAATTTGAGTGCTTTACAATTTTCATTCATCAAACTTTGAGCGACTTACAAAGTTGTATCATTAATTTTAAATTTAGGTCCTTTCAAATTTTAATCAATTTTTAATATTTTACGAGCCAACATTTTTTTAATTTAAAGGATTTTATTGAAGGGCTCCTAATTTTGAGGCATTTTAAAAGTAAATTAGTAAAGGAATACCTTAGAATTTTTAAAAAACTTAATTTACTCTTTGAATTCAAATGAAGTGTATATTAGGGGGTCCGAAAAAAATTATAATTTTTGAATTTTGCAAACGCTAGCACCTACATTTCTTTCTTCTAGTGAAAACATACTGATGTAAATTTTTTTTTATTTTTAAAAAATTGTTTAGAGGTTCCGCTAGACCGTTCTAGATCTGAAAATAAATTTCCTTAGTTCTCGATTTTTAAAAAATAGAAATTTAACGCTAAAAAATTCTTTCACTCCTAGAAAGTATTTGTATTTATTGAGAAAGAAGGCCTCAATTTTATGAAATAAACAACAAAAATTTGAAGATATTATCGGACTTAGAATACGAAAATTTGGAATTTCCTGGCATAATATGCACAAGATTTCTTCCAAAATATAAAGAAAATATTGACCATAATGAATACATTATAAATATTTATACCGGGTGACCCAAAAAATCTTTAACTTCGAAACACACAAAACTACATATTTTTTATTGTTTAAAGACTTTAAAGATTCCTACAGTACATACTTTGAAATGTATTTTGAGCTATAATTTACCTGAAAAGGATGTAAGCTAGTTAATTAATTACCGATTACTTAAATTACTTACCGATTTTATTATATTTTTCTGATTTCTAACCAAAAAAGTAACTAAAGTTGACTGAAAATGACTTACTTGCATTACTAATATGACTAATGTTCTTTTGAATTCAAAAGAATTCGATGAAATTTATAAGAATTCAGAGTGAATTTAAAACAATTCAAGTTAAATTCAAATGGGAGTGAACAGAACTCAGGGCGAATTCGAAAGAATTTGACGAAATGCCTAAGACCTCAATGTGAGTTTCAAAGACTTCAGGGTGAATTAAAAAAAAAAATCAGGGTAAATTAAAAAAATTCAAGAGAATTCGAAAGAATTTACGATAAATTAATGAGAATTAAGGGTAAATTCGAAATCAATTCAAATAAATTGCAAAAAATCCAAAATCTTTCATAGATTTAAGTAAAACTGGAGTACATTTAGAAGAATTTAAAGAAACCCAAGAGATTTTGACGAAATACATAGGAATTTGATTTAATTGATCAAAATATTAAAAATAAAAAAATTTCTATTGAATTGAGTAACATTGGAGTGAACCGATTGCAGAGTGAATTTAAAAGAATTTGACGAAATGCCTAAGAACTCAAGGTGAGTTTAAAGGACTTAAGGGTGAATTAACAAAAATTTAATTCAGATGAATTGAATAGAACTGAGTGAATTCAGAAGAATTCAAATGAGTTTTAAAAAAATGCAGACTAAAATTTAAAAAATCAAGAGAATTCCAAAGAATGAAAAAGAAATTACGATAAATTAATATTAATTTCTAAATTAATTCAAATTTTTTGCAAAATTAATTCAAATAAATTGCAAAAAATCCAAAATCTTTCATTGATTTTAGTATAACTGTAGTGCATTTAGAAGATTTCACGGGAATTCAAGAAAATTCGATGAAATCCATAAGAATTTGAGTGAATTGAACAAAATTTAATAAATCAGAAAATTCTCATTGAATTGAGTAAAATTGGAGTGAACAAAATTTAGGGTGAATTAAAGAAACTAAAAAAAGGAAATAAAAAATCCATTAAACTGAGTAGAATTGTGTGAATTTAGAATCCTTAAAGGGAATTCAAAAGAATTTGGTGAAATTCGTCAGGGAATGATTCGGTATAAATATTTTTAATTTATTCATTATGGAGAATATTTTCTTGATCAGGATCAGGAAAAGAATGTTCAGGAGACATTTCGGACCATTCATTGTAATGAAATTCCAGATTTTCGCATTCTAAGCCCGATAATATCTTCAAAAAATTTTTTTGTTTCATAAAATTTAGGGCACATTTCTCGATAAATAAACAATACTTCCTAGGGGTGGAAGAATTTTTTAGCCTTAAATTGGTGTTTTTTAAAGATGGAAAACTAAGAAAATTAACTGTCATACCTAAAACGGTCTAGCGAAACATCTTAAACAATTTTTTAAA
This sequence comes from Melikaiella ostensackeni, assembly GCA_032362435.1. Taxonomy (NCBI): domain Eukaryota; kingdom Metazoa; phylum Arthropoda; class Insecta; order Hymenoptera; family Cynipidae; genus Melikaiella; species Melikaiella ostensackeni. The sequence continues at coordinate 8,401,990 of JAUMHM010000072.1, read as the reverse complement.
AATAAAAGAGAGTTTATGGCAGTATTTCTTCACCAAAGAGAAGATATTTAGGGGGTAGTGTTTGGAAAATTAAAAAATTCAAAATTTTTTTGGGCACTCTAGTATATATTGAGATATAAATTAATTATAAATTTGCAGACATGACAAGGCTTTTTAATTCAATACATTTCGTTATTCAAAGTTGACTAGTTTTTATGAAAAAAAAAACATAAAAAATGAATGAGGCCTCAAAGGCACTTGAAGATTTGCACGGGTGCGAATTCTTTTGAAGAACCTTCTTCAACCCTGGATATTTACGCAGAAGCACCCATAAAAGAATCCCTATGTGAATGAGCTCACTTTTTATAGCCGCTTGTAAAAGGAATGTTCAATTCAATGCTCATTTCGCGATGAAAGCAACATCTCGATTTCAAATGCAAGAGGGTACTTTTTCAAAGTTTATTCTCTACGATCTACGTCGGAGTTAGAATCCTTCAAATTCAGAATTTTTATATATCTATATTTAATCGTCAAATTAAATTATTTAATTTAGAAAAATTGGACCTACTGACTAAATAAATCCAAAATTCGACAGGTACTTATTTTGAAAAAGTATTGAACAAAAAGTCTCTTTTTTGGATTTTACGCCAACTCCTAAAATTGGATTTTAATAGAAACTGCTAAATTGCAATAGAATCGAAAATTAGAAAAGTGTATTTTAAAGGGGTTCCAAATAACTTTCATAAAAGTTGCCATATTAAAGAGGGATTCAGATCTAAAAACCTGGACTGGTTAGAAAAAATTAGGAATCAGAATATTCAATCAATTATTATCATAAGTATACAATAAATGCGTGTTGCAGTGTTTAAATTTGAAATTTAACTTTGAAGTTTTACTATTACTAAGAAAATTTTCTCTGTGTGAATAGAGAAAATTGTTCGCAATTTTTGAAAATTGTTTAACAGAAATTCCTCAGATTATTAATATTTTTTCTGAATGTAAAACATTGCTACATACACAGCTCTGGTTTACGATGTACCACTCATAACGGCAGGACGTATAACGGCAAAGTACAAAACCGGGTCTGATGAACAGAAATTGTCTTGATAAATGCAAAAGTGCCACTTATTTAACATTAAAAAAGACAAAAATTAGTAAGATATTTTTATTTTTAGTCTTTTTCTCAAGAAATTCATTCTTTAATTATTTTTTATTAACCAAATTATTCCTTTCTTTCTAAAAAGTATAAATAAATGAAAATTTTTAACTACGCAAATTTTGAAACTGAAAAGGATTCTACTTCGGAAGCATTTTAATTTAGAAATGTTGACTAATGAGTGTTTAAAAACTTGAAAAAAATTTTTAATCAGATTTTTTTTTAATTTTGAATTAAGGGGTTTTCAAACTTCCAAGCTTCAAATTATTTTTCAAAAATTGGATTCGTTCTAATTACAAAATCTAATTTTTTTAAATTTATTTTTAAAGTATTAAAAGAAGTTTAAAAAAGTTTTAAGTATTATCAATGATAATTTAATAATTTCGAAAAAATACTCAAAGAAAATAACATTTCAAAATATTACTTAATAAATTTTGCAAAGGTGAAAATAATTTTTTTATACAAATTTGGAAGTTTTACTTTGGGGACATTGTAGGAAATTATTCTTTAAGACCTTTAATTTATTCAAACTTTTATTATTCCAATTTGAAAAGTTCTCGAAAGCTTTAAAAATCGCAAACTTGAAAACTCTTCAAATCTGAAATCCTTATAATTTCGAATACAGAAAAATCGAAAGGCCCCAAATTTCCAGGGCCTCAACATTTCGTCAACAGCCAAAACTTAAAAAGTATACTAACTTTCATAAAAATAGTTTCGATTTCAAAAGTCTAAAAAATAATTCGAAAGCCCATGCATTTAGAATCTCCCCATTTGATTTTTAAAAAATCATGCAATTTTTCAAAACCAGAAAACCTGTAAGTTAAAAAAAATGTGATCTAAATTATCGAGAAAAATTCGACTAACCAAAGACCCTTTCGCTTATACAAAATAAAAATCAAAGCGTTTTAATTAAAAATTCTAGGCTAATCAAATTGTTAATTAAAAATTCAGGGGTGTCCTCGGTCGAGGAAAAAATTAATAAAAACTATAAAAATGCATATATTTTATTAATCACAGTGCAGGAAGAATCCATTGATGTGTGAATGGATTATGGCGGGAGTTGGAGGTTGGG
>JAUMHM010000072.1:8342366-8396450 GCA_032362435.1 Melikaiella ostensackeni | reverse complement strand
CTTTCTCATTTAAAATCAAAAACAAATTTATAAATTTGTACATGAAGAACATATAACACCGAGCGCGAAGCGCGCGACGAGAATGTGCCCGCGAAGCGGGCATATTTTTTGTTTTATCATAGTCGCATGTTCTGTCAAAGGGTCAACTTTTTGGCAATCACCCATAAATATTCTCATCTTATAATTTTTAATCACTTTAAGTTTTAAATGTCACTTGATATTTGGTACATCAAATTATAAATTTTATTATATTTAAAACTTATAATTTCTACGATTCCAAATTCAAATCTCAAAATTTTGGAATTTCTGTTCAATTTATACAATTTTCAAGTTTAAAATTGTACAGTTTTAAATATTTAAGCTTAAAACGGGTTTATTCTCGGTTTAATTATCAAGTTCTCAAATTTAAAAATAATTAGTAAATTTAAGGCTTGAAATGAAAACGTTACTTTTAAAGTTTCTTAATTTTTAATTGTTCAATCTAAAACGTTCTAAACTTAAATGTACAATTTTTAATACTTATTTCCGAAATTGATATTTATTCTATGACCCATCATCGAATTAAACCCATTTATATTTAAAAGCTTCCATTTTATACCTATATTTAACAGCTTGAATTTTAATTGACCGGAATTTTTTTTCTTTCATCTTAGTGGCCATGCTGAAATAACTTGGTGCCTAATTTTAAATTCTAATAATAAATTCGACAACTCAATGTCACATTATCTGAAGGGAAAATTTGTTTACTTTTAACAGGTCGGCGACCAGATTATTGAAATCAATGGTATCAACACAAAGAATATGACGCACACCGAAGCAATCGAAATTATTCGAAACGGCGGACCGTCCGTTCGACTTCTGGTTCGACGTGGTTGCCAGATGCCTTCAGTGGTAGGTGCCTCTTCTCACCTCTACGATATGAATATCTGAAGTTAATCCAATAACAAAGCCTCGATCACGCTCTCAATCTAATGATGCCTCATTCAATTTCGCGACTAACATCGAAACTTCCTTTAATTCAAGAGCTTCAGTCTATAATCACTATTATCGCATAAGCAAAACGGGAAGCTAAGAAAGTTACTTACAATTAAGAAATTTGATCCATTGACGATATTTTGTTTCAAGCGCCATTCTTTAGAATTTGCAAACGACAAAAGGAAACTTAAGTCAACAATCCACTTATCTGAGAACAAGACAATTGATCGCGGAAGTAAAAGTATTATAAACAAGAGGGTTTGAAAACATTCTGATTTCAATACTCAATGATTGTTAAATTCAATATCTCGTGATATTCACATGTAGTATTTAAATTTTAAACAAAATTAAGAAGATTTAAACTGCTCAAAATTTTGGAATGTTTAAAATATTTTGAATCAATTTTGTACGCAAAAATGTCAATAATAAATGAAAGACTAATTCCACTCTGGCTTAAAATGCTGCATACTTTTTAATAACAATTTTCAACGTAAGTGCAATTTAAGAACTATAACTTGAAATAAAACGAGTTTTTAAAATCATAAATGGCTTTAACGGCGCGTGCCATTCAAAACCTGAGCTACAAATCCACTTGTCAGTATCTTAAAATCTAGATGATCACTAAGTTAAATCACTAAGTGACTCGATTTCCTACTCATTGAGTGCTTTTTACAATCTTCGACACCAATTTGTGTACACCGGATGTAGAATAATTTGTACATTGTTCATACTTTTCAATTTAAATCTGTGCTGCAGTCAGCGCGATGAATTTAGTACTTAATAATTACTTAATCGCGAGAAAAGTCCCAGGCTTCAACATTTTAAGAAGGTAAAATAATGCAAGATCGAAACACTTCTCTATCTCTCACTTCCTGATCGTGATTATTTCGCTTGCTTTTATAATGCTTAGGACAAGTCACTGATCCTGACTACACTAGTTTGGTGCTAGCTTTGTACAATTATTCTTCGTTCATTAGCGAGTATCAATTAATCATTCTAATAAATGTGATAGAGAAACCGGCAAATAAAAACACAGTGCCTTGCGCGTGTTCTATATTAATTTTGATGAACATGCGTTTAATTAAAAATAAATTCTCAAGCTCAAAGGGCAGTTCTAAATATTTGTTACAATTTATTATAGAGTATTCTCACGCTCGACCAAATATTTATTCGTCCGATGGACGATACTAATTCATTCTACGAATTGTTTGATACGCGTGAGGATAATGCGATATCAAAAATGCCAAAAAAGCGAAGAAAATTACGCTTGGCACTGAACTGCTGCTGCTCGTCTAGAAACAGATGAATAAGGCAATTTACGAGATACGAGAATTTGTGCAAATTGGTTGCATAAAAAAACAAAGTTAATATGCGATTTTTGAAAATAGGATAGAAAACGAGAATTTCAAAGGATCTTCAATAAGCAGTCCTTTAGAAAATTAAGTAGAGCGAGACTGGATTTTTAAATTACAATGTATTTGTGTAGGTTGATTGTAGAGTTGATTATTCCCATAAAATTCTAACGAAAGTAAATCTATCTGCATTCTTGGAACTTAGATTAGATGAAAAAGCCAGCAGATTGTAAAAAATTGATCAATTTTCAAGTTGAAATGTCTTAATGAATTTGATTAGAGTTCAACATTTCTTATTGACTTTTGAAAAACCAAAGTGTTTCCAAATTTGGCCTTAACTTAACCAAGTTAAAAATGTTAATTATTTTAAGGAAAAGAATTGTAAACTAGTGATTTTAGTTTTGAAAGTTTTCAACAAAATCAAGGATTTGCATTGTCCCACAATTATAAAACTTGATAAAGATTGTTCAAGTATCAAGTAAAATATTTTTAACTATCTCCACCTTTTTTATTATTCCCTCCATTTTTAAATATTTAACCCTACGACGGATGTATAAAATTTTCTGTTTATAATCTTCCTGAAAGGTAGCGCCTTAGAAAGAAGTTGATATTGATTAAATTTCCTAGTTAGATAAGATTAACCTAGGCTCAATAATTCGAGTGAAATTTCACAATAAATGCGATAAAAATGCAAGGTACTTTGTATAATGTATATTTTAGAGTACTTTAACAATTACAATGTACCCGAGATTTGCTTCAAATAAGTTAGCATGTATTCTCTTCCTTAAGAGTTACTAGATCCTCGTTAAAAAGCTCATAAACGTTTTTCCTTGAAACGTTGACTAATGTGAATGACGCTCATTTTTGTCGTTTTTCTTTGATCTTATCGATACTTAAATTCCTAATAGGAGTGCTCAGAAATGTGAGAGCAACCCCTAATATTTACTTTTAATCTTCGATTTTTATTGTATAATTTACGAAAATCTTTCGAAGCTGGATCAAGTCTTCAATGTGAATAATTCTAGTTTTCTTTTTGAAATAGTTGTAATTAATAATTAAAATTAATTGTTCTTCAAATCATGGATTCTCTCGGCGACAAGAAGTATAGTTTTTAAACTTTAGTTGCGAAGCTTAAAGTCAATTATAAATATTTGATCCAAAGACTAACGAGCATTTAATGAACTTCCAATTTTTCACATTGAATACTTGAAATCCCGTTTTCAGTTACAAGAAAGAATAATGTACGTACGATTGTAGATGTTTAAATTAAGTGCTGTACCGACCAAAGATGCGCCCTTCAGCAGCTTAATTTTTGAGACTTAGACTAGCTAAGTGCAGCTAATCAAATTGGTTTACTTTAAAACGAGAAGAGTGATTCAAAGAGCTTTCCTGGGCAATAAAAAGCTCGTGCTCCTTATATTATGCGATGAAGTGTGATAAATGATAAATACTTGACGGATGAGTGAAAGTGAATCTCGATTAAGAAAGCAAAGAAAAAGTCTCTTCCTAACTTTACGCGGTGTCAAAGAGCGTTAGGTATTTTAAGGAAAGTTCTATTTTTATATCGCTAAGTTAGTGCGTTATTACTTTCGGCAAAAAGGGCATTGACGGGGTTGGAAAAAGCGAATTCGATTGTATTTTTAGATCTCAAATCTCAAATTAACGGTTGTAATATTATTTGCAAATAACAAGGCACCGTCTTTCGTGCTCTACGAAAGTACAAGTAATTAGAAACTTCAAGCGAATTTGATAAAAAACTGATTTTACATTCAATGCACTTTATTTTTTATAAGACAAATTTATATAGGTATATATATTATACATATATGTATACAGTTTGTACATTGAACACCGAGTTTCACTTAATTGTAAATATTATGTGCCTCACAAAAATAAGTATGTACTCTTTTTTTTAAAATTAATTTATAATATAAGGAAAGTGTTACAGCAATTCGTCAAATAATCCTATCGTTGATATTAATTGATACTATCACTTAATCAGAAAACTCATTTCTTGCCTTTTAATTATGAGTTGACTAGGATTTTGAAACAGATTTGAGACAAAATTTAAAAAGAAATACTTTTGTCGCAAAACTGTCTTCTTGTCGATAAAATCTTTTTAATCAGGATCTGTTCTTCTGATTTTATTCAAAATTTTGTTGAATATTCAAAATAGGGATTTTATATTTTTGTTTTGCAATTCTTTTAATTTTTATTTTGGTTTGCATTTCTAAAACGTGATCTCAGTATGTAAAAAGACATCAGTCATTTTGCTCATAAAAAAAAGATATTATAATAACTTAAATAGAAATGACTGAACAGGTCCTTGTTTTAGATTTTTTCTTAATAATTATTATATATTAGCTTGAACAAAATGCATGTAATTTAGAATATGTTCAATTGTATTGCAATTTTTTTTAGAATAGTGGACTCAAAAAACTTATTGCATCCCAAATTTAGTTTGTAGCTCATATTTATTGTAATTGAAAAGCTACTTGTATATTGTAAATTTTGTGGAGGAACTGTTATTATTAAGAGATATCGTTTATTGTGTGACAACGCAGAATGAATTTATTAAGATATTGTTACTTTGAGAATTGTATGCAGCTGCCGAACTGTTAACGTACTTTTGAAATAATAAATAATACCATTTAACATTTATTTCTTCCCATCTTAGAATATCATAATATAATCTTTGTTATATAATCAAGAATTCCATATAATGCGATTACCAATATTCAGTAATCTGCGGAGATTATTAGCCATCAGAAATCCACGAAAATAATCAGTAATCTTATCTATTGTACTTAAATTATCATAATTAATGGTCAAAGCTTCTCTGTATCCTAAGATTACTACCGAATTTATTTTTCGAACGCAATAGGAGACCAACAAATTTATGACTGAGGATACTGGTTGTATAAAAATTTATAAAACGATATTAAAAGTTGAATAATTTAAATTTATTTTAAGAGAATACTTTAGACACAAACATCAGTTTTCCAGAGACGTTTTCTGAATGAATCCAGTGTGTTTTTATTGAAGTGCTTTATATTTTAAAAATTTGACAATATTGGTCAATAAATAAAACAAGAGTATTAGTCAATGTTGTTCAATTTTCCATTATTGTAATTCAGGTTATATTCTAAGGGACAGTGTAAATTTTTTAAATAAAAATGTTAAATAATGAATAATGATTTATGCATTAAATAAAATGTGTATTTATATGAGTATTGACACAAAGAAGATAGGTCAATTGTAATGCTAAATTATTACGCAAAATATTGTCAAAAAATCTCTGTAAATACTGGTAACCAATTCGTGACCTATTCGAAAATGATAAATTCAATGAGCTTTTCTTAGCATTACATTAAGAAAGAGAGATTAATTGTGATATTGAATTATTACGAAAAATATTGTCAAAACATCTCCGTAATTACTGATTGAAAATTGGAAAATGATAACTTCAGTGACCTTTTTTTAGCATTAAATTAAGAGAAAGAGATTAGTTGTAAAGCTGAATTATTAAGCAAGATATTTTTCCAGTTCACGGCCTATTTGAAAATGATAACTTCAGTGACCTTTTTTTAGCATGTCAGGAAGGCGAATCGCCCATCGGGCAGTATTAGAATTTCCTTAGAATATACCCTGTTGTAATTCAGCTTTGGTTTTCTTTTTCTAGTGAACTTATTTTAAAGTTTCGTTATTTCAAGAAACTATTAATAATAATAATTTTCAAATTCATTCATTCATTTTGTCCACATTGAAAGTCTTCTGTTTCCCCTCGCTTTTCGCGTGTTTTTTGTCTCGTGACTTTCTCTATCATGTCATTTAACGAATACTTATGTCAGTTTGACATCTTATAAAACTTTGAATGGTGAAAATAACAGTGATATTTTTGTATGCAGAAATAAAATTTTTTGATAAAAAAATCTATCTAATCACTTGTCGTAATTGAAATTTCTTTAATTTCAATTTGAAATTATAACTTTGAATGCGTAATCCTAAAATAGTTTATTTTTCGAGGACTTGAAACTAAAGTTCTTTTGTTTCCAAAGCTTCGATTTGAAAATATTTTATTCGAATTGGTTGATAGGTTATGAAGAAAAAAATTTTGTCGTTGGGACATATATTTACCAAGGGGGAAAAATGGAGGTAAAAAATAAATTGCACTTTTTTTGAATTAAGGGTTCTTGTTTGCTTTTTTCTTACTGAAAGGAAAGCTTAGTCTTTTTTCCTTTAAAACCTTTGGATTAAAAAATCAACATTTTATTATGTGTTCGTAAAAATATTGATCTCCCTAATCGACATTAGTTTCAAATGCAAATATTAAAAATCTGAGGAAAGATTGACTATAAAATCTTTTAAAATAGCAAAATTTCATATTGAAAGCCTTGACAATCACTTTTAAATTTAATAGTTTTAGATTCAGATCTTCTAAATTGTTTGGTTTTAATTTTAAACGTACAGAATTGTCTGGTTTTTTAATTTTTCGAATTCGTAGTATATCAAATTCAGTTATTATCAGTTTCTTTCAAATTCAAGCCCTGAAAATGAGAAGATTTTAGAATTAGGCACTGAAAATTGAATCACTTTTTATTTGAAAATGTTACAAAATATTGAAAGGCTTGAAATTATGCAATTTAATCAATAGGAATCATAGATATTGTTTTGTATTCTCTTATTTTTATTTTTAATGTTCAATGTAATTTTTTAAAAGTGTCCGATTTTTAGTTGACGATTTGAAAAAATTAACCATTTAAAATTTAAAAATATTTTATGGGAAGATTTCAAGAATGAATAATAAATCTAAATAATGTGAAGAGAATTAAACGATTCGAAATTGAAAAGTTCAAAATTGTGTTCTTTAAAATCAAAATAGATAAAATTGAACTATCTGAAATTGATACCTCAGTAATTGAATAAAATATTTAATTTAGAATGGTAACAATTTTAGAGTTCTGAATTTTCATGTTGAACTCTGAATTTTCAATTTTTCCCTTTCATAAGTTTTAATTTTGCGATTAAAATTGAAATTGTTGGATTAAATTAAGAATTTGAATATTGTTATTCTTTAAACGATTAAAGTTTACTTAAAATAATTGAAACATAATAAAATACACATAAAAAATTTTAGCATAGAAAAGTTTTAATATCACAATTCTTGGTTATTGAAAATGATTATAATTTTAAATCAAGTTCGGATTCGTTTAATTTTCAACGTTCTGTAGTGGATTGTTTTTCATTTTTAATGTTTCCATGGAAAATAACTTCCTTCTGAACGTTTTTTCAGAATAATTTAATTTCAAAGGTTTATAATAAAAAATTTCCATTTTGAACGGTGAAAATGACGGTGAATTTGTTTTTTGATCTTAGAAAAATTTGTCTAATCAATTTTATTGTTAAATTATAATTTTTTAAATATCATAATAATTTAAAATTCTGGAATTTCAGAGGCTTTGACTTTGAAACATTCAATTTAGTTTTAAATTTGAAATTGTCAAATTCTAATCGTTCGAATTGAAATTTATTTAAATTCAAAAGTTTTAAATTTTGAACGCTTTAATTTAGAAATTATACAATTTCAATTCCTTTGAATTTTAAATGACTCAATTTTCAAAACTTTAATCCGAAATAATTCAATTTTGTACGTTTTTATTTAGAAATGATACGATTTGAACTCCTTTCTAATGAAGTTGTTCAATTCTCAAAATTTTAGTCAAATTTTTAAATTTTGAAGTATTGTCCTTTTTTTCAACTTTACATTGTTAATAGTTTGATAAATTGATGAATTAAAAATTTCTTAATTTTAATTTTGAATACTTTAAATTTAGCATAGCGCGCGAATCATGATTGTTAGTAATAACTAAATGATATTTAATTTAAAATTTTTAAAATTTTATCTATAAATTATTTACATTACTGTGAGTACAAACAGTATTGTTATTTGAATGAAACCATTATTTTGGAGTCATAAAAATTTCAAATTTGGCACCATGGCGCTGGCGTCGCTTTTCCCGTAGAAAATAATGTCTTTTCCAAGAATAACTCTAGTGACGTCAAACTCTTGTCGACAACATGAGAACAAAATATCACCGAAGAGGCCCACTTCGTTTCTCTCCATAAAAGATCGAAAAGGCCTTTTTACACCCTAAAAACAAAACTGCGCCCTCCTTATAACCTTAAAATAATTTTCAAACATGAAATAATTCTATAAAATCGAATAATAAGCAAAGTCACCTCCAACTTTTTTACTGAGTGCCAATGCCAATGTTGGCCAGCCTGGTGATTGATCGTGAGTATACTTTACCTAGAATGTGTATCATATATTTATTCCAGGTCCCTCTGGGCGAATGGTGAATGTAAACACAATTTTTGTGAAATATGATGTGACACGGGTCGATTTTCGCGGTGTGACTTATGTGATTGAGTGCTACGTGATCCAGTATCAGTGTTTCGCGTAATTCTGGATAATGAAAAGTATCTGAAGGTTATTTCGAGTCCCAGGAGTTAAACGACCAACGGGTTTGGTGCGCGGTCTGCCTGTAGTTACGTTCAGTGGAATGGAGTGAAGACGGTCTTCATGGAAGTGCAATGAGACACCTTCGGAAAATCATCGCTTCCTCGCTGAAGGTGAGTCTTTTTGGCATAAAATTTCGCCTTCCCCGATCTAAAATTCCTTGGGGCTGAAAATGCGTCGCGCCCGGGACGCCAAAGCGCGATTTATGACCACTTTCGAGCGGCGGATTTTTTTCTTGGTAGGCGATCAGAGCATGTATTTTTTACTCGCCATGAGGTTTGCGTGTGCATGTTGCTCGTAAAACATACACACGTGTAAAATACTTGCGAATGCATATACAGCACTGCGTTAAAACGCAACATATAGCCATGTATTTGACTATTTGAGTATTCGACATTGTATTTAGCTGACGTGTGCGAGCTCCACGTTCACACGCATTTTTACGCATACTTGGGTTGAGCTAAACACAGAGAATGGACTCGAATGCTGGGATCGCGGAAAGGCTAATAAATCAAAATTACTTCGCTTTTCTCGATCTGTAGCGTCAATGAACGGCACAAACATCCACTTTATCGCTATCCCCCCCTCCCCCCAATTTTTCCTTGTAAATATCACGTTTCTTTGAAATTATCCGAGAGTGCTTTGTGTGTCCTCTGACTAAAATTCTCTGACGATCGATCTCATTTTACGACCTCTCGTCAAAAAAAAAAAACATTAAAGTTTTCCAAAAAGAAACTCGGAATAAAATTAGCACTAGGGTATCCATTTTAAAGTTTAACCGAATCAATATTAAACATAATTCTTAAAGAATTTGGATCTACATGCTTTGGAATTTCCAGGATTCAAATATAGAGTGTTTTCAAATTTGAATACAGGACGAATTTTACATGTTTTTGAAATTCAAGTATTTCAGCAATGTGAGTGCTTTTAAATTAAAACCCCCTTATATATACAAATTAGTCATCCAACGATTTTTTTTCTCTTCAGAACTTTTTTTTCTGAACCGAAAAAAAACCATACTGATAATAAATAACCACCCAGTGAGCAAAGAAACAAAACATTTACTTGACGTTTTAGTTCCATAGTTACGTGTTTCTAATGTAACTTTAAAAAACATCAGGGTGGTCTACTTGACCAGGAATTTTGGTCACCGGGAAATGACGGGGAATTGGATTCAGTGACCGGGATTTTTTTCTCAATTGTACCAAAATGCATATTAAAAGTGTTTTGATAAGCATGTTATCTCAGTTTATTCGGTCACGAAAGATCACGATGCGTTGAAGTGGTTCATCCAAATATTAAAAAAAAAAAATGTCTTAACAGATTTTAATATTCCTTGAATCTGTGAACGTAAATTAAATAAAACGTTTTAAAACATAGTACACTGAATTCTGAATAAAATGAACCCAGGGTGAAGCTATTTTGTCAATTTTTTAAGAAGCTGTTGCAAAAATAATTCAACTTGTAATGTTTAATGTTTTCTTAAATTTCAAATAAAATCTGAAATTAGAAATATTTTTCCTTGTTCTTGGGCTCAATTAAGTGAAAATTTATAAAGAATCGCAGTAACTTATCAACATAATTGTTCAATTTTTGTTTTCACTGTGCAAGAAGTTGAAGCCAGAATAAAAAAGTTGGAAATATTTGAGGTCATCTCATTAGTAGGAAAATAAAAATAAAAATCAAATGAATGTATATTTTGAAGAATTTTTATAGAAAATTTTTGATTACTTATTTCATTTTGTATTTGAAAAAATGTGTATCTCGTCAGAAATAAATATTTCAATTTTTCCATGTTTGTTGTTTCAACTTGAACTGCTTGCACCATGCAAGAAAGTTTTTTCACAATTATTCCGACAAGTTACTTCGATTTTACAGAAATTTACCTTTAAAATGAGCACAAAAACATCGAAAAATTTTTATGATCTTGGGTGTTGCTTAAAATTTAAGAAAACGTTACAAATTGAACTATTTTTGCAATAGCTTCTTAAAAAATTGTCAAAATGACTTCATCCTCTTTCATAAAAAATATAAATCTTGACTGCTTATGGGACGTATAAGATTTGTTGAGAATTAGCATAAAGAGCAATATTTTGCTGAATTGGGGTACGATAGTTACATTAACCTTAAATGAAGTATTACGTTTTCATCAGCTTATAAATAATTAAATGATTAATTGACCGGGAGAAAACCGGGAATTTAAAATTATCCGTCGGGTCGACACCCTGAACATGTATATAATGAAAAGAAAATATTTTACCCTAATTCTGCGCTGCAGGTGACTTTTATCTTGAGGGTATTTAAATCACGTACCTGTTATTACACCTGTTATGTGGTTTAAACTTTAAACCCCAAGGTTCATCCTTCTCTTCTGTTCTAGCAAGAAGTATACCATAACCATTAGGAGTGTTTAAAAATAAAGGAAGTCCGAATCTCAACTTGCAGTTTCGATTTTTTTTGTTCCTTTTTGTTTAAAAATAAACCACGTAGAAGGAGAAATAAATCCGATAATATTTAGAGGTAGCTCATCGCGAATTTGTCTGTTTGTTTTTACAGAAAAATTAATTTTTCTCGAAACGGCAGGTCATAACGCAAAATTATACAGAATATCAAAGATGCGGCTCCATAAAATGAGTATTTTTTTATCATAAGATTATGCAATTATGCATACTTAAGGAGATATGTGAAGAAAATTGTTATAAAGAGGCGTTAATCATCTATTCCACTTACTGGGACGTCTTTAGTACACATTAAAATTATTTTCATGCTCTTGAAAAAATAATTCATATAAACCAATTTTTCAAAAATAGTAATTATATATGTTTATAAGAATTGTTCTTTAAGATCCTAAAACTGATTTAAATGTGTACTAAAGACATCCCAGTAAGTGGAATAGATGATTAATGCATCTTTATAACAATTTTCTTCTCATATCTCCTTTAATATGTATAATTAAATTAAAAAATATCGACAAAAAATACTTATTTTAATGAGCCGCATCGTTTATGTTCTGTATAATTTTGCGTTATGATCATCCGTTTTCGAGAAAAATTTAGTTTTCTGTAAAAACAAAAAAATTCGCGATGAGCTGTCTCTAAATATTATCCGATTTATTTCTCCTTCCACGTGGTACATTTTTAACCAAAAAGGAACAAAAAAAAATTGAAAATGCAAGTTGAGATTCGGACCTCCTTTATTTTCCTTTACATTTATCTACTTAAAATTTCAGCGCTTTAAAAATTGAATGCTTTAGTTTTTTCAATTTTCTTCACCTTCAATTTAAAATCGCTTTCACATTTAAAGTGATTTAAAGTTTGGGCGGCTTTTAAATTTAGATGCTTAAAATATGTATTAAATTACTAGAGGATTTGGACGCTCTAATTTTGAATTTTGTTATGGGGTCATTCACAAAATATGTGATACTTTTTTTATCACGTGATAAATTATAACTTCCCCCTCCTTAATTTTACAAAAAAAAAAATATATATTGAACATTTTCGATTATGACCAATAGTTGGCATAAAGAATATTTACAAGTGAAGTAAAACTCATTTTAAGTGAATTTCTAAGTGTATATATTTGCAACTTCAATATTGAAAAAGTAAAACTTTGACACTCCGCGCGCTATCTGAAATTTATCAATAAAGTAAGAGATAAATCTATACAATGTGATAGGAGTATCATGTATTTTGTGAATGGCCATCATTTTTTATCCTTTAAATAATTGTTTTAAAATGTTGTGGTACTTAAAACTCGTAAAGGTTTAAAATTAAAAAGCCGGAAAACTTTCGCATCACAAGCTTCTTGCAATTTATTTTGATTCTTCACATGATGAGTTTTTTTAGTTGCTTGAAGTCAAATTTATTTAAATTGTTAGATCTTTTAAATATATAAATTTTTTAAAAATTTGACTGTTGAATTGAATTTAAACCGATTAAAATTTGAAATTATTATTAAATAATAATTAATTATAATAATAATAATAATTATTATTATTATTTGAAATTATTATTAAAGTATAACCAAAGCATTGAAGATAAAATAACATGAAAACTTACTGCTGTAATTAACACTTTTAATTCATATCTAGAATTGTAATAATGACCGGTTCGTTCTTTTAGATACACTTTTACAAAGAAGTCTGTCAATTCTTCGATTCCGATTCTGTATTATTGAGAACATAATAGGTATCAATTCGTGAATCGGTAAGTGGAGATCTTCTATAAGATGCAGATTGCAGAGTTCAGCAATATGATTTTATTTTCCGATTTTACATGTGTCACTATCACATGTCTTAAAAACAAAGAAAGCATTCTGTTTTCAATGCATTTCTTGTAAGTTAACAAAGCTGCATTCCAGTGCAAATACTGGGAACTGATTCAATATTTTCTGAGCAGCTTTAATTGATCTTTAAATATCTGGAGGCTTTAACTTATTTCCTAATCAGAGATTTCCATTTTCTCAATGTTCAAATCATTAAGTGAGAAAGTCCAAATTCGTTTATGTTTGTTTAATTAACATTTTTCCTCGATTTGTGTGATGAAGTCTTTCATCTTTCCTCAATACAGCGAAAATTAAACTGTTGTTTGTGCTTATTCGAAACTAAAGTAGATTCGTTTCCTTCTACTGACTGCAGAGTTTTCAGGAAGTCTCGTAATTATGAAGACAAGTATTTATAAATAAAAGTGCGTAACCCTGGAACTTTTGTGTTGTATCAGCAAAATATTTGTGGAATCAAGCAAACAATATCTTAGGTTTGGAAATATTTTTGAAGTAAACGAGAAATTTATCAATGAAGCCATGGCCTAAAGTTTCTCAATTGATGAATTACTACTTTTATATTCGGAATTTAATTTAAAATTGGATTTTTAAAAGAAAGATATAATTGATAAGAAAACCATGGTGATTTCCTGCTTTTATTTTTATCTGTAGACATCATAAATATACAAAAAGGCCAATAATTTGTTTATAAATAGATTCGCTAAACATTTTTAATCCACATATAAATATTGATATACGCACTCAGATTTTAGAATTTCCCCTTTAAATTTACAATAGATAGTCGTTCTTGTGTCATGAATAATTCATTTAGACATTTCTTATTCGCTGAAATATCTCCGATTTTGTTCCGTTTCTTTGCTGATTGCGTATGCCTCAATGGTAGTAAGTTACAGAGTACATTGGCAGAAATGGGAAGCTTATCTTTCAAGTCTTCATTTTGTTGTTGTTCTTCTTTCTTTACAATTAATTTGTTTGCACAAGGTTTTTTCGCTGTTATGAGTAATTTTTTCTAATGCTCATAAATTATAGTCAAAATAAACAATTTCGGAAGAATAAATAACTGAAAACTCCAATTATTTTATAAAATTTTATTTATTATAATATTGATAAATTCCATGCTTTTTGTTGGAAATATTGGTATCTGTTGTTGTTATTGAGATTTAGTATAAATTGACAAATTAAGTTAGAAAATGGAGAGAAAAAAAATTGAAGAAAAAATTTAGTTTAGAATTTTAGATACCGAGTTAGATATAGAATCTATTTTAGTTTCGACTGTTCGACTGGTGTTTGTAGTTACGTTTTTCTGGGAGATTAGTGAGGGTGGAATGCCTAGTAAAAGAATTTCTTGGTAGTAGAAAATGAGATAAATGCGCAGGGGGAAAATGGTTGGCGGTCATTCAGGCACATACCCTTCAGGTCAGGTCGGTCGGTTTGGGATGCTGGAACCTTTTTCAGAGCACCCAAACTTTTCCATGACATGAGAAAATAAGATAATCAGTTCCAGGAATTTCTTTACGAGCTTACGTTACGAGCCGTTATTTCATTTATTGAGTTTTTAAGGACTAAAAAAAGTCTTTTTCATTTTAAAAACTAATTTTAAACGAGAAAAATTAATTTTAAACATGTAAAATTAAAACCAAGACTGCTGATTTTTAGATATTGTAAATGCAGGAAAATATCGCTGATATGTCCAGATTTGTTGTCTTGATTTAAGGCTTAGATTAGGCTTAAGGCGAGACAAAGCTTGATAAATCTTTAAAAATAGGATTTATAAGTAATAATCTGTGGGGAATTGTATTGACCCTCAATAATAAATTTCTTAGAGAAGGTTGATTAATTGTTGTTAATTTTCAGGGTGGCTGCTAGACTGGGAAAACCCGAGAAAGGACGAATTTTTTAGAAAAAAAATCTATCCAATCTCTTGAAATATCATAAGTTTCATATCACATGATATAATACAATTTAAAATAAATTCGATTTCAACGAATTGTTAACTTTAAATTATGAAGTCAGTCAATTTACAGTGCTTAATTCTAAAAATTTTTACCTAAAAAATTTTCCATTTTAGGTCTTCTTTTTTAAGCGTACATTTTCAATTTAAAGAATTTAAAAATTCAATTTTGAAGTCTTAAACAATCAAAAATTGAAGGCGCTTCAAATTGAAATTTTTTGATAAAAAACGTTTTTAAGTCGATCAGTTGTAAATATAAATTAATTAATGATTTTTAAAATTGAACTGTAGTTCGAGTATTAAAAATTCTGAATCAGTTAAAAATTGATCTGTTTCCATTTAAAAGCTTAGTCGTTAAAATAATGTAAAGATCCGATTGAAACTTTATAAACTATTTTCAATTTTAAAATAATTTCAAATTAATAGATTCATAATTAAACGCTTTTATTCAATTTCTTATTCTATTCAAATATTGTTTCAGTCTAAAATATTCCATTCTTAACCCATTCAATTTGAAATTTTTTAATATTCAGCAATATTTGACTGTTCATCTAAAATTAGCAATTATAAATCAAATATTCAAAACTAAACAATTTGAAACTGAATTGTTCGAAATAAAAAGGGTTGAATCATTGAAATTTCAGAGTGCTACATTTAAACTTTGAATGTTACAATTTTAATTGTTCCATTTAAAAAAATTTAAATTTGCGAGTGAAAGTATTGAATTTGAATGTATAAATAAAAATAATTGAACACTTATTAATTTTAAACGACTTAAAGTTAAGATAATTTAGCTTTAAATCTAAAAAGTTGAGTTGAAAATTTTTTTTTGACTATTTAATTTTTAATGTGTCTTACTTAAAATTGCTTAAAATGATATAATTTGGAAAATGTACAAATCTATTGACTCACTTTTCAGTGTAGAGCATTCAAAATGATAGCGTGGATTTATATTTTTTAAGCAGAGGTCTTTGAACTGTTCAATTATAAAAGTTTAACATTTAAAATTTTGCAGCGTGATGGCACTTAATTTCAAATTACGAGTATTCAATTAAAAAGTGTTGAAAGCTTCTATTTTATACGTGTAAATTATTGAGCGTTTGAATTAGACAATTTTCAAGCTTTAATTTTAAAAGTTTAAAATTCAAAAGACTTCCACTTTGAGTGCTTTAATTTGCAGTTCATTCTTGATTACTTCTAATAAAAAATTTTTCAGCTTTAAGAGTTTGAATTTTTTAATTTCATTGAACATGAAATATTTTTGCAAACTCGGAAAGACCGGGAATTTTTTTTCTCAGTAACGGCTGTCCTTAATTTTAGAAAATTCTTAATCGAGCATATACCGGAAGTTATGAACATTGAAATGAACGAAATATTTTTTCCCAATTCTATTTTATCCATAAATATTGTTCCAACTACAATTTAAAATAATGCATTATGAGTTTCTTTTTATACTCTATTATTTCCAGTATAAATAAACAAACGGTTTAGCACTGTTTCTAGTTTACAAAGCCATCAGAAAAAAAATTTGGCTCATTTGAACGTTCAGAACTTTTAGCACACTAATTGAGTGGATTAGTAGATTCCTCTTTGAAATTTAGGGCTGAAGATCGTTATCTTTTAGAATGCGACTGGTATTTCTAAATAATCTGTATTTTCTTTAGATTTTGAAGCAGTCGCCTGATGCAGGTAGTTTTTTTGATCATTAAATGATTAAAAAATCTGAAAATTCTCAGATCATTGTACTCTTGTTTTAAAATTATTTATTGTATGTTCTCGCGTGTATGATGAACTTGGGATTTTAAAGAAAGCAAGGGTCAATTTCCATTTCTCAGTGTCCATCTCTCACTGAGAGACGGACTCATTTTTTATGAACTCAATTTAAATACCTATTCTATTTTCAATTAAAATAAAACTTATACCTTCTCAATTAGGTTGAGAATGTAAAAACCGAAGATTACTTATTTTATTTTTATTTTTAAGAGATCCTTATTTCTATTACTAAGCAAAATATTTTTTTGAATTCACATACCAAGCTTTTTAAGAACTCCCGTATCATTTTTTATAAATTATCTGAAATCTCTGCAATTAGAGCGTCACACGTACTTCATTAAAAAAAAAACCTATCATGTTTTCATAACATATCATAATGAAAGTAGTGCGTCCAAGATACTTCTTTGTCGGCTGTGAATAAATTAAACAGTTACAGCAGGATATATTTTCTCTTATCTTCTTCAGAGAAAGGGACAGTAAATTAAATTCTATTCGCACTCGGACAAATATCTTTAATTACGTTGCAAATAAAAAAATGGGTTCCTGACGTTTACCCATCTAACTTAAAAATTAAAAGTTGTCAACATGTAATAGTGTGATTGGATTTTTTGTTTATAGTTATTTCTGTCAGAAATTCAGTTTATTGGCGTCATAATTCAACCAGAGTAAAAGTATTTGACTCCTGGGAAACTTCGTTAAATAAAAATCCGTTTACGGAATAAAGAAAATGGTTGAATTTATCATTTAACGTTGCTAAGATGAACTCTGAACGCTTTTTTTCTGGTATTTTGTGAATATTGCAGCATAATATAACCGCTTACGTTTTACGTTTACGTTTACGATTTTCCTTGCACAAGTTACAATATGAACAGTAGGGTGAGTAAAAAAAAACATTTTCGAAACTGAATACGCACACTAGCTTAAGTTGTACCTTTTTATAGTCAACAAATTTTTCAGACAAAAAAAAATAAAAAATTGGATATGATTCAGAGATCCTCCCGTATTGAAGTTTTCTATTTTTTATAGATTTTTTCTTGTTTTTATTTTTTCAATGTCTGAAAAATGCATGTATTAAATTTTTATACTTTTTTAAAGGAAAATAATATTTTTATCTTACTTGTTTCACGATTTTTGTATACGACTCGAATTGCGCGACTTTTTTCGACTTTTTAAAAAAATGCGACCTTTTGCGACTTTTTGAAGAAAAATGCAACTAATCGACTTTTTTCCGCTTTTCTCAGAAGTTTGGTTGACTCTTTCTCTTTTCTCCTTCTTTTTTCTTCCTGTTGTGTACATTTATTGTACATCTGTCTCTAATGAGCCGAAAAAATAGATAGTCTCAAAGCCTATTTTTAAATTGTGATCTTTTTGGGTGTTCCTTTTTCAGTACACAAAAAATTTTCATAAGAAAATAGATTTTATTTCGATCTTTAAGAAATGTATAATTTTAATTGAGAATATAAAAAATTGAATAATTTCTCATTTAAGCGTTATAACTAGACAATTTTAAGTTAATAGCGCTTAAAATGAAACAATTTCTAATTGCGTGAATTCGCATTCAAAGTTTTAATTTTTTTAAATTGCAAGCTTTAACAGTTGGACACTTTTAAGTCGAAAACGTTTAAAATCGATTATTTTGAAATTCAATTATTAAAAAATGCATAATTTCATATTTAAAGTATGCAGTCTCAAATTTAAAGCCTTAATCGTTGAGTAATTTTAAGTTAAAAGTGTTCGAAATAGATGTTCCTGTAGTTTAAAATCAATGTATGTAAATTATAAATTTCTCTCATTTGAAAATAATTTAAGTTCACAAGTTTAACAGTTCAGAAATAAATATTTTAGACCCAGATTTGCAATCTTTAAAGGTGAATAAGTATTTTTTTTTAATTGTTTGTATTTTAAAGTTTATGTTGATTGTGAAAAGAATACATATTTGAAAATCAATAAGAAATATGTACTCTATATTCCTAAACAAATAAAGTTATTATTTCAGTCATTCAGTGTCTGATAGTGCTTTTTTTCATTATCCTCAAAAATTTCAATTATCAAATAAACTTAAGTAAATTCAGTATTTAGAATATATTTAAGAGCAATGGGAATTATTATGGTGCTTCTGACAACATCAACTATAACGACAAATTTCCTATAAGTCATTTGAGAAATACAATTCACTGAAGAGGACCACTATCGTGTGCCGAAACGTTTGAAGCAGTTTAAATTGTATTCAGTCATTAGACCCTAAAGCCAATTCGATCACCAAAAATTTCAAAATAAAATAATTTTTATCATTATTAATGGAAATTATTATATTAAAAAAGTGTAATATATTGTAAATTATAGTCATTTAAACCAAAGCGTGCCCAAATTAAACTTAAAAAGTCGATACATTTTAAGCATCCTATAAAGAAACATTTTAACTCTTCGTTTCTTATATAATACTGTAATGTCAAAAGGGGACCTCTAAATGTTATCTAAACAGCTTCTCCTTTCACACAGCTCATTTAGGCATAAAAAGGTACCAACAGAATGTGGGTGCGTTTAAATTTGACGGAATTATTTTTTTGCCGTATAAAATGAGTCACCCTAATGAACAGAGTAATATCAACTACATTCCAGGGAAAAAGCGTTCAGAGTTCATCTTGTCAATGCTAAGTGGTAAAAACCATTTTCTTTTTTCTCGTGTGAATAATGTTGCGATTGAGTAGAATATTGACCATTCAGTAATAATGTACGTTATTAATGGGAAGTGGATAAACTAGAATATTATCTGAAATAAATGACATCCTTTATTAGCAATGATACTCTACTCGTATATTATCCCGCGATGTTTGTTTTACTTAAATCCTAGTAAGGCTTAGGACTGAAAATATGAGTCAGTTAGTAGTAAACACCGAAGGGGTTCGCATCTTGCAAAATTACGAGCGTAAGACTCTCTTGAAATTCCTCCTTTAAAATTAAATCACTCTACTATTATACAGGATGTCTAGTGACCCAAAAAACCTAGGAATTTGTCGGGAATTTCGTGCACCTTGAATAATACGAGAAAATGCCGGGAATTCATGAATAGATCCGGGAAATTTGTGGTCATAAATTTAAATAGAAATGTTTGTTTTCTGCGTTAAATTATTATTATTATTGTTGAATTATACGATTCAATAGTAAAAGCGTGTAACGAGTTGAACGTTGTCGATTTATTATCAGCCAATCAGAAGGTGAGAAATCTTTGAAATTCACTAACCAAAACATGGCGCAGGCAGTAAATTTGTCTACTAATGCCAGCATAAAAGTCAAACTCAGAGAAATTTCTTGTGCTGGTTTTTTCTGCCTTCTTACTGCTATTTTTTTGTCGATAAGTTTGTTACTTATAAGCAAGGCATTTAGGAAAAAGATTTTGTATTTTTTATAGTAAATTTCCGATCGTATATTGGTCCTGAGTTTAACAGGACGACTGCTACAGTGGAAGAAAAAAATTTCCGGTCTTTTCAATTTTAAACTTTTAAAATTGAAGCTTGAAAATTTCTTAATTCAAATGCTTAATAAATTTCACGTATAGAATGGAAGCTCTCAACTATGTAATTGAACAATTCTAAATTAAAATGATTTTGAAATTTTAAACTTTTATAAATTGAACAGTTGAAACATTTCTGATTAAAAAATATAAACTCATGCTATCATTTTAATGCTCTACATTGTAGAATGAACCAATAAATTTCTAAATGTTGAAAATTATATAATTTTGAAGCAATTTTGAGTTAGATACAATAAAAATGTAACGCCTTTTAATTTTGTTTAAAACTGAACACTTTAAGTAAGTCGTTTGAAAGGAATAATTATTCAATTGTTATTTATACGTCCAATTTTTCTAAATATAGAAGAAATGTCCTTTTTTTAATCAAAAAATTTCAAATTGAATAGGTTAAAAATGGAATATTTTAGACTGAAACAACATTTGAACAGGATGTGAAATTAAATTAAAGGCGTTTAATTCTGAATCTATTAATTTGAAATTATCGAAAATTTAAAGTTGTTTATATAACTTCAATCGGACGTTTATATTTGTTCAACCACTAAGGCTTTCGAATTGAAACTGTTCAATTTGAACAGATTCAGAATCGTCCTGTAAAATGAATCACTGTTCAATTTTTAATACCCGAACTACACTTCAATTTAAAAAATCATCATTTAATTTATATTTGCAGTTGATCATCTTAAATCGTTTTTTATCAAAAAATTTTAATTTCAAACGCTTTCAATTGTTTCGTAATTGTTTAAGTCTCCAAAAATGCATTTTAAAATTCTTTACATTGAAAATTTTCGTTTAAAAATGAAGACCTAAAATGGAAAATTTTTAAACTAAAAGATTTTAGGATTACGCATTGTAAACTGAATGCTTTTGCAATTGAAAAAGTTGAAAATTGAACTTGATATTGAAAAAAAGAGTTGAAATCGATCTTATTTATAATTGCATTTATATCATGTGATACGAAATTTATATTTGAACTCAATAAACAGGTTTTTCTTCTAAAAATTTGTAAAATTCTCGACCAAAAAAAAAATTCACTGTCATTTCCCTGTTCTTCCCAGTCTCAAAAAATTCCCGCTCATTTCCCAGCTTAGCGGCCACCTCGTTAAAAAATGATTAGTTTTAGGGTAAAAAATTCAAAATTCAAAAAGTTCGAAAAAATACATTTTTCCAATAAATTGTTTTCATGTATCTGTGAACATCAAAGTATTTATTTGTGCTGTCAAATTTTTATATATAGATTTTTTTTCAAATTTTACTTTTTATTCATGTTAGTATTTATTTTAGTTTTTTTTAAAACTATTTTAATTCAACCCATGTAAGGTGAAAGTTTTTACAAAAAAAAAATTAATTTTGTTAGACTTTTTGTATGTTTTGATTTGAGTGATCATTTGAAGAGCGAATATTTCACATACACATAATTTTTTTTACAAGCTCAAGAACAATTACAAAATTAAATAAATATTAAATGAAATAACAATAACAATTTGATAGTACGATCAACTTTTTTTTCATACCATTTTTTCCAAAATACACTACCGGCAAGAAGTATGGGGCTACCTGGTTTTTGTTAGTTGCATAAAATTATCTAATTTTGATAATAAAACAAATTACTTTTTTTGACCAAAGTAGAATAAAAGGTATAAAAATTGTGCGTCCAATGATATTAGGTTGAAGTATTTTTGACCTATCTTTGAGAAATATTTCGAAAAATGTCTAAATAGAACAGTTTTCTTGGGCTTATCTTAAAAATAAATTTCCATAGAATATAATCAACGTTTTGACAAAACTGTGCTGATTTTTCCTTGGATTCTGCTAAGATCTGATCTTAGAACAAATAAGTCGTAATGATTTTAAATTGTAAAGTTGTTTATAAATCCATTGCTTTTGATATTTTACATGCCTTCAAGAGTTCGTTTTGCCTTGTTTGAACTTTTAGTTTAGAAGTAATAAATGTCTCATTAAGATTCGCGGTAGCGAATCGCCGCCAAGTACGTAGTAAAAAAAATAGAGAATGATTCAAAATACCCATACGAGAAAAAAAATCTGCCATAAAGGACGATATGCGAAAAAAAGAACGCTACCGGGAATTATTATCTGTGACATAAATAGTTTTGAACACTAAACGTGGAATATCTTAGTCAATTTATCAGATATCTTGACCAAACTTGGTGGGTGTATAAAACACACCAAAGTTGTACTAAAATTCTTTAAGTCTGGAAGTTATTTATTAAAAATTGAAGAAATGAGCTATAATCGAATTTTCAAAAAAAAATCTCCTGCAGGCTGTAATTTTATTGAAGTGATTATAAAACTTTGACAGTCGTATCTCATTTTACGATTTTATGTATTAATCGGGACGAAATAAATTCCCAATTGCATCCGTTGAGAAAAGAAGATTTAAAAGCGTGATTTTTGAAATGCAGACCAAGGTACAGCTTAATGCTTTTACCAAATGAACTCAAACTTTTTTTTAGAAAGATGTCATCAGATTCTAAAATTAGTTTTAATAAATGTGAAATACATTGATTTGTAATGAAAATTTTTCATTTTTTTTAGTCATTTTCGCTCATTTTTTAACGATTTCTATCATACAGACGCACCTGCAGCCAAAATTAATCAATCGATTTCGACACATAGCACAGAGTTAGGTTTAAATTTATATTTTAAAAAAATTAACAATTTTCAAAATATGCAGACACAAACCTATCATCGACTAAGTTTTACTGATTTTATTACCAGATTCTTTGAGAAAATTGTTTATAATTATTTTTCTATAAGTTTAAATGAAATTAATTGGAAATTGGAGAAATCCTTAACCCCAAAATTTTAAAAAAGTGCTCAAGAAAAAGTCAACTGTTGATTACAATTTTATTCCAATGTTGTCAGAAAAATATATCACTATACGTGGATTTGTTATTATTGCGAAAAAAATGAATAAAATCCCACCAAAAACATTACGTGTGAAAAAATTCTGCCAAG
The DNA here is from genome assembly GCA_032362435.1 of Melikaiella ostensackeni. Classification (NCBI taxonomy): domain Eukaryota; kingdom Metazoa; phylum Arthropoda; class Insecta; order Hymenoptera; family Cynipidae; genus Melikaiella; species Melikaiella ostensackeni. The sequence goes on along the minus strand of JAUMHM010000072.1, from coordinate 8,373,090 downwards.
TACATGACTATTAATATTTTATTTATTTATGTTAAAGGTAATCAAAATGGAGACACAAAATAAAGCCAAGTAAGAGTAGTAGAAAATGTATAAATAGAAGTATGTAGTTTTTAATCATAGGAAAAAAACATTTGGCGGGCCTATTATTGTCTTTGAATAATAAGCATATGTGTGCCAATATAACAATAGTAATAATAGTAATAATAAATTATTATATTACAGGACCGCCAAATGTTTTTTTATTCCTCTACACTATCAATTAATTTTTTCATCAAACAAAAAAACTGTTTGATAAAACTAATTCATTGAACCAATTCCTTTGATTAAAAACTACTTCTATTCATACATTTTCTATTATTCGTACTTAGCTTTATTTTTTGTTTTCACAACTTTGATTACCTTTAACATAAATAAATAAAATATTAATAGTCATGTACTTGACGGAATTTTTTTCACACGCAGTGTTTTTGGTGCGATTCGTCTGATACAGATGATGTTTTAACTTCTCATTCCCAGCTATTTTTTTAATAATAATTATTATGAGGTGTGAAATTAAGACACATATATCACAAGAGAAAACCGAGAAAAACATTAATTCCGATCTGGGAAATGCGGGAATTTGAAAACAAAATTTCGCTAGACACCCTGATTCTAGATATTATTGAATCAAATAATTTTCTAATCAAATCAATTAAAATAATTTAAGATCGTATTATTAATGATTTGTCTAATTTTTGTTTTAGTGATGGGAAGGAGAGATGGCGGCTTCTGCAGTGCATCAAAGAAAACCGGCTCGAGAGATGCATCGACATTTTCTGCTCACTTCAAAGACTGATTTTAATAATGCTACAAAAGATATATCAGACTTCCGTAGCATGTCCGAATCTCGTGTAAAATCGTGTAATAATTATGTGTCGTCCAGTAGTGGTAGCTGTAACGGCGTGTCACCACAAGGTGATTTACAATTTTCAAGAAGTTCCCTCGTTGGGGAAAAGAACGCGATAAATCTTCACACATTGATCGCAACGACGCGCCCGGAATCTTCAAGTGCAAGTTTTCACTGCACGTCAGATCGGCAAAATGAATGTTTTGTGGACGATTGTAAATGCGTGCTTAGTGACTCGAACAGACTCACGGGAGAGCACCAAAAGTGGAATCATCGATTAACGACCAGTGAACTTTTATCCAACACCCGACCTGCGAAAAAAGGTAGCTGTGATGTCAACTCACAGCAATCTGTTTTTTGTCGAAATCTTGACTCTCTCTCCAGATTTAACACACGGAGGATAGTTTTGGCCATCTGCATTGCTCTTCTGTGTACAGTGTGCAATGCAAACCAAGATCCAACTACTTCATGTGCCCAAGGTCTCAGCACACCGGGCTGTAAGTATTATTTGAGTCTGCAAAATTTTGTTCTTATTTTGTGGAGGGACTCGAACAAAAAGATTGATTTTTACGATTTTTTCCAATTGTTTCTATAAATTTTAGTTGATTTGACTAAATAGTGTTTTCTCTTTGAATCAATTTAGTTTTGGAATTTATTAAAAATGAGGCATAATTAAACAAAATAAACATTTCTCAACTTAACTTTGTTTGGATCCCGTCAATTTGATTTATTTATTAGAGTGTATCTACTCAACTGTCAGAAGTTTATATCTGAATTTTCTCAAACCTGTAAAGGGCGAGTCAAATTCCAAAGTTGGAAATTTAGTTATCGTTTGTTAATATTTGTGACCGTCCGCGAAGAAAGGGACCTAACTGAGGGCTACATTTTACAGGCGGTTGGAGGTTGGGGGGGGGGGTCTCACTCAGAAAGCGCTACCGGTTCCGCATTCAAAGAATCGTGCAGTCCCATGGACTCAATCACCATGAGTGTTTGCTATCAAGCATGTCCGGTTGAGTGATTCAAGATTAATCAAAAATCGAATTGAAAAAATGATAATAAAATCAACAGTGATTTAAAGAATTTTGGTCGATGAGATCAGTCCGCTAGATCGATGGTTAAAATAAAGGAAGATTTAGTGCTTATTCTATCCTAAGTAAGTTTACAAAATTAATTTTCAGTAATTATTTTAATAATATTAGCAATATTAATATTTTATCAAATCAAATAATAAACAGTGGGGCTTTGTTATTTATTTCAATATTGCCAATTTCTGTAGTCTTGTATTTTAAGAAGCCTTGAGTTTATTTTTATATATTGTGTAATTAAAGTAAAAGTGCTTTAAATCAAGAGAATTAAAAATTGAAAATATTTAAAAATAGAAAAACTTCATGTATAATAAAGTAATGATTTGATGAAATTCGCTTTCTGAGAACCAATTTAAAAATTTTGAAATTCTTAGTGTTCTAATAGGGTGGCTCGTTTTTCAATTTTTTTTTTCGGTTAGAATTCTAATACCTGCCAAAATTGGCACACCCATAAGTGTTAAGTTAATTGCACACTTTTTTGGAAGAAGTTGAATATATCGAACCTGAAATTTCTTCATCTTGAATCAAAGAAACATGCTATTATTTTTCTTTCGTGGAAAACATTTTTTTTCGTGACTTTGGAATTTTGGGGTTTTGGGATATTTGATTTTTTCGCGATTTTGGAACGCTTTAAACACTACGAAACAAATTTTTTTCATAAAAGCAAAATAATAACATGTTTCTTTGATTCAAGCTGAAGAAATTCAATGTTCGACATATTCAACATTTTCCAAAAAAGTATACATTGAACTCAACCCAAAAAAACATGTTTTTTGCACATTTTCAAAAAAAATGCTAAATTAAACAAAATTTGTTTGGATTTATAATTTTGTATTGCTGTTCACTAGCAAAAACTGTGCATACAAAAAATTTGCTATAATTGTTGAACCAACAGGGAATTTTTTTTAAATTTTCAAATCCAAAGTGTGAATAAAAGATATTGTCCGATTCAAACAAAATTTTACACGTTAAATATCCTTATGGGTGGACCACTTTTGTTGAGTATTAGAATTCCATCCGAAAAAAAGATTGAAAAACGAGCCACCCTAGTGTTCTAACAATGTTGATTTTTGTTTTTTATATTTAAATATAATTTTATTTCATGAAATTTATTATACATATATTACAGAATATATATATATATTGAAATTGTAATCTTAATTTTAATTGTGTCATTTATTCAACTAATAATGATTTCCTCACACACGTCTTAAATCAATAAAAATAAATAGCACAATAAAAATTGTAAAATTATAAGTCTCTTGCTTAATTAGCATCTGGAACAGAAATCATCTAATCTGTCCACTGAATCTGTCTACATGGGATTTTATGATTCTGAACATCTATATTTTATTTTATTTCATTTTCTTTTACAAGAGGTAAAACTTGCAGAACTAGTTTAAAACTGAAAGGCTCGTTAACTTTGGAAGCACGTGTTGGCAATGGGCCAATTATAATTTTTTCGTTCCTATTCTCCTTGATTCATGAAAGTACTCAGAGTACCGCAAGCTTTGCTACTTTTGTGTAAGTTCGTAAAAAATATAGAAAATTTATAGTAGCTTCGAAAGAAATTAAAAATCTAAAAAAAGTCCTGATTTTGCAATTTAAATGGAGAGAAACTTTACAAAATGTATTTTATTTCATTTTGTCACTATTTTTTCTTTAGGCTTATTTCGCCTTTCTTCCTAAAATTATTTTTTATTATTTTATGCAATTTTCTCGAAAATAAAAGCTTGAAAAATTCAACATTTTTTAATATTCTGTTGTTATTTTATGATTTCAGCGTACTTTTAATTGATGAAGTTCAAAATCGAGAAATTTGGACGAGAAAGATGAGATTAAGAAGAATTGGCTCATTTTTTATGATAATGGTGCCATTGCTACCATTCCAAGCAATCGATGCAATTAGCGAGGTATCTAGCGACGTTTATTTAAAAAAAGTCATACAAGAGCTGCAAACATTTAACGGTCCCGCTTCTTCGAATCTAAATGGAGTTCAAACTGATCCTCTTGCTTCGGTTTCATTTCACAATAATGAAAACCAACGAGTTCTTCAAAATCAGTATTGGAAATCTGGGCCAGACTATTATCAGTTCGATCATAATCAATACCCTGGCAATCAAATTCAACCAATCTCGATTAACAAGATTGATAATGATCTTCTCGAATTGGATACGAACAATCAGGTGACACTTCAAATTACAATTTTAAAAATTATTTTTAAGAAACTCATTAATAATTATTGGAGAATCTATTTTCGTAAGTTTCTCTAAATTTAAGAATTTTTCAAATTTATTAGTAGATTTTTTATTCCTGGTATATTTAATTTGAATTCAAAATATTTTCATTTGCTTCTTTTTCTGAATTTTTGGTGATATTTTCTCATTTTTCGAAGTATTATTGTTTTATCTGATTTTATTTAATTGCATTTTTATTTTATTAGTGCTCCTTATTTTCCACCAATCTAAAATTTCAATTTCTTCAAAAATTTGAAATCTTGCAATTTAGTTCGTACTAAGCTGAACTGAAATTTAATTAAAAACAAAATTTTACTGTGTATCTTTTTCCAAAAAAAGATACAAATTAAAAAAAAATTTAATTCAAAGAAATAAAAAAAATTTTTAAACAGCGCCCCAATTTGGAATTCAAATTCCTAAAATGCCAAATTAAATTTTTTTTCTGTATACCACAAGCTAAAAAACATACTTTTTGAAGGAAAGTTTTTTTAAATTTTAAGGGTTCAAACTCAAACATTTACGATTGATTGATATTGATTTTTAATCATTGATTACTTTATATCTTTTTCCAAAAAAAGATACAAGTTAACAAAATTTTTAATTCCAAGAAATTAAAAAATTGTAAGAACAGCGTCCCAATTTAAAATTCAAATTGCTAAAATGACAAATTAAATTTTTTTGTGAAAACCAAAAGCTAAAAACATATTTTTTCAAGGAAAGTTTTTTTAAATTTTAAGGGTTTAAACTTAAACTTTTACGCTCATAAAAACTTTTTCAAAAACTGAATTTTCTAAATTCAAATTCTAAATTGCATGAATTCACTTTGTATAAATGAAAATTTTCAAACTTTTAAAGTTGCTTATGAATGCGAAATACAGAACACATTTCAAACTTGTAGGAAACATCCGAAAATTGTGAGAAAAAAAAATTAAAAACGCCCAAATTTCAGGTACAAAAATTTGGAAACGTCGAATTCGAATATAGCGAAATATTTCAAAATATCAAGTTTGGATGTCAGAAAGTGAAATAATATATTTTTCGATACCATTAAATTTTTTAAAAAGAACATCAAGTTTGTTTTTTTGAAAATTTACGGTTTCTATTGATGAAATACAAAAGATCGAAACTCTTTTAAAATCTAAAAACTGTTAAAATTAATATTCATCAGTAAATTTCTGATTCATTTTAAAATTGGATTTGCCTTCAAATTTGAAATCTTTTTTATTTTTCATCTGGATGTCTTTGATTTTTTAAGCAAACGATTTGTAAAAATTTAGATCTCTTATAAATTTCTATAGTTCTTTGAATCAGTTTGCATTGAAATTTGAAACCACTTTCAAGTTAAATATTTCTAAACTAAACATTGTAAAAAATTATCACTTAAATAAGAGATTAATAATTGTGTTTTTTTTTTAAGATTAAAAACGTCTAAGTTTTCAAAAGGGAAAAATTAATACTAAATTAATATCCTATTTTGAAGATATTTTAAATGTAGAGAAGTCAAACAATTGAAACAATATTTTTATATACCAATTTCGATTTTAATTCTAAACCAATTGGAAGTTTTTCAAATTATAAATTTCGAAACTTTATAAATTGCAAACTGGTAAACTGCTCAATTTTCTGGAAAATCACTAAGTTAATGAAAAAAAATTTTAATTAGAAAGCTTCAAACTAAAACTCTTTTAAGAATGATTTCAAAAAGAAAATGGAACATGGAATATTTCAATCCATGGATTGAAATGAAATGTTGGAATATATTTCTAATTACATTATTGTTAATTTGAAGAAGCCATTAAAATTTGAACGTATAATAATTTAAGTGGATTCTTAATTTCGAATTTCCCTTCAATTTTAAACCTGGTTATTTCTTTTCTTATTTTATTGGTTTCTATATTTTTAGAATATTTTTTCTAATTGATTGGAATATGTTAACACTGTAACAATAAGTTTCTCTTTTAGAGATACTTAAATTTCTAATGTAAATTAATTACAGGGTGGCCGTTTTAATCGAGGAAAAAAATTCCCGGTCATTTCGCGGTTTTTACCGGTTCGCAAAAATTTTTCACGGTCATTGAAATTAAAAAATTCGAACTCTTGCAGCTGAAATTTGTTTTATTTGAAGTAATCAAAACTGAACTGATAATTAAAGCACTCGATATGGAACTCTTTCGAATTTCAAAGTTTAAAGATTGAAACTGAACAAATTTTTAATTTTTAAATTTTTAACTCAAATGCTTAATAATTTAGACGTATAAAATGGAAGATGTCAAAAGAGTGAACAAAGTTTTTGAATATTACACAAGGATTTCAATGATTTCATAAAGATTAAAATTTTTTTTAATTTAAAAAAAATGTCAAAATATTTCAGAAGATTTAAAAAAATTTCAAAGATTTCGAAGATTTCAAAAGATTTCTATTTATAATAATAATAATTTTTATTAATAATAATTGTAATTAATTATAATAATAATAAATAATTTCTAATATATCAAAAGATTTAACAAAGTTTTTAAATATTACACAAAGATTTCAATGATTTCATGAAAATTTCACAAATTTTAAAAATATTTCAGATTTCAAAATTTTCAAAAGATTTTAGAAGATTTCGAAAAGATTTTAAACATTTCCGAAAGATTTCAAAGGTTTTAAAAGAGTTAACAAAGTTTTTAAATAGTTCAGGAAGATTTTAATGATTACATCAAGATTTCAAAAATTTTACAAAGATTTCAAAAGAGTTAACAAAGTTTTTAAATATTACACAAGTATTTCAATGATTTCATAAAGATTTCAAAAGAATTCACAAAGATTTCAAAGATTTCAAAATATTTCAAAGATTTCAAAATATTGCAGAAGATTTTAAAGATTTCAAAAGGGTTGATGAAGTTTTTAAATATTTCACAGAGATTTCAGTGACATCTTTCAAAGATTTCGCAAAGATTTTAACGATTTCAGAAAGATTTCCAAAAATTCCAAAAGATTAAAAAATATTTCAATTAAAATTTTTTTAAATTAAATGCCGTTAAACTGCGAAATTTTATATTTTAATCTTTTATAAATTGAACAGTTCAAAGATTTCTGGTTAAAAAATATAAATCCACGCTATCATTTTCAATGCTCTGAAATGAAGAATCAATCAATAAATTTGTAAATGTTCAAAATTATATCATCTTAATCAATTTTAAGTTAGAAACGTAAAAAATTCAACGATTTTTTTTTAATTTAGCACTTTTTAAATTAGAAGTCAAATTATTTTAATTTTAGGTGGGTTTAAATTAATAATTTTTTAATTGTTATTCATAAATCAAAATTCAATACTTTCACTTATAAATTAAAAATTTTTAAAACGGAACAACTAAAATTGTAACGTTCAAAGTCTAAATGAAGTACTCTGAAATTTTAACGATTATGAATTTACTAATTTGAAATTATTTAAAATTTGAAAATACTTTATAAAGTTTCAATGGGATGTTTGACATTTGTTTGACTACTAACGCTTTCGAATGGAAGCAGTTCAATTTTCATCGTCAAGATGTTTAATTTTGAACAGATTCAGAATTGTCTTGTGAAATCATTAATTAATTTATATTTACAGATGATCAACTTGAAAACGTTTTTTATAAAAAACTCCATTTTAAAATTCTATAAATTAAAAATATACGCTTAAAAATGAAGACCTAGAATAGAAAATTTGTTAAGTAAAAGATTTTAGGTATTGTAAACTGAATGATTTCATGAATGAAAAAGTTAAAAATTGAACGTAACATTTTAAAAAATTGAAATCGAACTTATTTTAAATTGCATTATATCATGTGATATGAAATTTGGGATATTTCAAGTTATTGGAGATTTTTCTTCTAAAAATTTGTAAAATTCCCAGTCAAAAACTAAATTCACTGTCATTTTCCTGTTTTTCCCGGTCTCATAAAATTCCCGGTCGAGCGGCCACCCTAAATTAATTTAATTTATGTAAAGTTTAGAAGACATTTTGTTTTATCATGTTGTATCGATGCTCCAGGCGATTAATAAGCCCTGGAAAGAAGATGCATCCGGAGCAATTGGTTTGACGAATATTCAGCTGGCAGCGATGTATGAAGATGCATTGCAAAAAGGAGCACCCGTAGGACTTGTGCCTTTGACGACTGCTCTTTTATCAGGAAAGACACCTAAAGTCACTTCCACTCATCTGGAAATACCTTCGCCTCAATCCCAATACAGCTACTATTTTTTCCCCCTTAAGACCTTCGGAACCGAACTCAGAAATAACTATGGCTACAAAACGATAGTAAGTTTATTTTTTTCAATTTATATTTTATATTTCGAAATTATAAATAGAATATAATAGAATTATATAAAAATTTATTCTTAAAGGCTTTGAAATTGTCAATTTAAAAATCAATGAATTAATTAATTCTTTTTGAAAAATCCCTTTTTTAGCCCGAGAATATAAATGAGGATTCCCAAGTGATGGAATCGCAAAAGCAGATGACAAATCCACTTTTTGTAGCCGTCAGTAGTTTCATCGGTATGGCTCTTTTATTCATGGCGGGCGTTCTGATATTCCCCAAGCTGGGAGATTTTGGCCCAAGGGACCAGCAGGACGATTTTCTCCAAATGGTACAAATTGTTGCCGAAGCCATCGATAAAAAAAATCCCCTCACGGGACGCAGTCGGAAAAGTTTTACAAACTGGTCATTCCGAAAGCGAAATATTATCTAAATTTTATTCCATACATTTCACTTTTCTTCGACCACTTTTATTATATCAAAGCCAGATATTCCTGCCAAATTTAATTTTAGCTTTAGCTTATAAGCTGCGTCAAAATTCAGAAACAAATATTTTAAATATCAGTATTGAGAAGTTACTGAAAAAGGAGAATATTAGAATCTCTTAAAATTATTATCAACTACTTCTAATTTAGTTTATAATATAAATAAAAGTAGAGATTATTTTCTGCAGACGTAGATCTATTGAACCAAATTACAAATCACAGATAATTACATTCAAATTTCAGCGTCTTTCGATTTACAGCAATATGATGAGCAGCACGAACAGGAAAAAGAAACAATTTACAAAAATAAAACCTATTAAAATTTTTCTTTCTGTTCAGTCTCTGTTTGCGTGCAGCAAATCAGCGTTCTTTTTTTTATATTTGAAACTTTCCCAAGAAAGTAAACGAACCAGTAAAATTTTAATTTCAATCAATTTGTGCAATTGATTTTGTTTTAATTTTGGAAAAAAAGTTCCTTTGGTTAATTAATCACTGATTCGTTGCCTTCTACTGCTGTATTTTGACTAAATATCGAAATGATTTCAAAATTGAACACTTTTGGATTACTTCAGAATCTATACAATTAAAATTAACAATATAAAATTCTAAACAAATACTCTTATAAATTATATTTGAGCCAATTATATTTCTTTAAATTACCTTTTCTATGAGAGAACTCGATATTTAGCCAAGGCGAATAAAAAAGAATACTATTATGACAGGAATTTTCTCGTAGATTTATGTACATCATTCGTAGGAATTGAAAAAAGAAAATACAATTAAAATTATAAGGTCAAAAACGAAAGGATTATGATTTCTTGTAATCCCGTGTTATTTGTGTCGAGCAGTTTTTCTTTTCACATCAAGTGCAGTTTTAAGACTATCTCAAAAATTTGTATAAGATATAAAATCTACCACTTCATTAATTAATTGAATTAAATGAATTAATCAGAAAGTTTTTTGATTAATGCATTTAATTTTCTTTTTGGAATTATTCACTGCACTTTTCAGTTTCACAAACACTCATGTGATAGAAAAAGGTCTTGTTTCGCATTGCGCTTATTTTTAAATCGATTATCATAAAAAATCTTACGCCCTACGTAAATATTCTCAGCCTTTTATCATACAAGTATACACACGCGAAGCGTACGCAAAAACCTGCTGAGAAAAATAACTTTTCAGTATCCAAAATGATGTTTTCCCTTACAATATTCATATCTGCCAAATAAAATTTTAATGAAAATTATTTTTCTGATGACACGTTGAAAAAATTGACAACAAAGCTCAATTTCTCAAATTGCGAAAAAACAGCCACTTCAGAAACAAATTTTTGCATTCTCTTTCCTTCGAATTCGAACAATTGAGCCGCTTATTTCTAAGACGGGAGAAAAATATTTGTCAGTTTCCTAACCGATTTCACAAATTTTCGAGTATTCTTAGATATTGGGTTGATAATTTTTATTTATTAGTAACAAACGACTTGAAAAAATGCAGAATCCAGAATTTCGATTCACTGTCAATTATCTAAAAATATTTGCTCTATTTTAGCAAATTTTATTATTAAATTATTCTCTTCCAAATATCTAATAAATCTGAAAATGTATTTCAGTTATAAAATAATTTGTACACTTGTTGAATTTCAAAAGTTTTTAAATCAAAATAGAATATTAAATCATATAAGGAAACTTGGAATATAATTTAAAATTTTCTTTTGGACGAAATGACGTTTCAAATGAAGTTTCAAGTGGAGATATAAATACAAACAGGTAGTTATATTTCCAAGTTAAACTCTCATCGCAAGGGTCTCGCTTCGGGCGACTAGACTTACAATCAAGAACCGACACTGAAAAAACTGGGAAAAAAGTCCAATTGCGCTACTTTTCCTTTAAAGTGGCGTGACTTTCAGCCCGAGGGCCGGCTACGCTAAACAATTTTTTTCCAGAATCCGAGATGCTCTCGTTAAGAATTTTCATCGAACTTCCTTTCAAAATAAAGCACAAGATCAGAGTTAATTAATTCAAGCGAAGTAAGTTAATTATAAAATTTTTGAGCTTATAAAATTAGGAGAAAAAATATTATTCAAATTGTAAAAGGAATATGATTAGAATTGATTTTTTGCATTCAAAAATAGAGGACATCTCTATTTAAAAGAAAAATCGAAATTCAGTTGCGTTCCAAATTTGGAAAAAGCCAAAATTGTTAAAAAATTGGAACTGTAATATCACTTTACAATATTCTAAAAAAATGAATCCAATGCATAATTTGTTGTGTTAATATTTCCAAAATTCCACTTTGTAATTTAAAAAAAAAGTTCCAAAATAATTTCTGAATCGAGTGTCCAAAATTTGAAAAACTCAAATTTCCAACTATTCCTAAGTTTTTGTAATCCGAAATCATTTGAAATTGAAAAATCTGTAACTCTTTTCCATTCTCAAAAAGTTTGTAATTTCAAGAAACACTCCAAAGTTGGAAGAAAAAAAAACGGAAAAATGAGAAGCTTTCCAAATTTCGACAGGTGCCCAAAATTTGGAAAATACTTTTTAACTCATCTCAATTCTCAAATATTTCGAAAATCTTCCAATTTTCAAAAGCCCTTCAAACATCGAAAATATAAATTTTTTTATGAAATTTGATACTTCTCATAAATTTTTAATTTAGAAGCACGTCAGATTTGAAAACAAAAAAACCTTGAATGAATCTGAAACTTAAAAAAGAGCCTTAAACATTTGAAAATTAAAACGCGTTGGAAATTTGAACAAATTTAGAATTAGTACAAAGATCTTAAATGCCTACATTTTTTAAACTGAACGCCTTAAATTCGGAAGGAACTCAGATTTCAAGTATGATATAAAATAAAGAGTTCAAATATTTAAAAATTACAAATTTAAAAATCTCTCTTAGAAAATCTTCGCAATTAAAAAGTCAAATTTTTTCAACTGGCTTGAATTCGAAAGAAATTTTAAAATTGAAGAAGAATCCGAAATTCACACACATTTTAAAATTTCTTTAAATTTGAAAAGGGGAATGCATTTACAATTATACAACTCCAGAATGACTAATTTTCAAATATTCAAAATCGGAAACTTTAATTTTAAAGGCCTTCCAAATGTGGAAATCGCTTAAAATTAAAAACCTGCAAAAATTTGAAAGCTCTTATTGAAATCTACAATAAACGACTGAAAAAATTACAAAATTTGTTTTAAATAAACAAAAATACTATTAAAGGAACCTAAAATATTATTTTATCAGGATTTTCTTTCCCTGACAAAATTAACAATACTGGCACTGAACATACGATATCGTTTTTTATTGTCCGATAATTAACTATTCTCTTTTTAAATTCTCACAAGACTCCTAATATAAAAAATGTAACATAATATCAATATATAAATGTACATCTATTTAATTTAGTTTCGGCCGCCTTAGAAAGGAAGTTGCGCAGTGAAAATGCGAAAAATAAAATTAATCAAAAAGCGGAAGTTATCTAAATTCAGTTCTCGCAAAAAGCAGTAGAAAAAGCGAAGTTTACATTTATAAAGCATTTTCATGGTTCAAGTTTTACTCTTTAACCAAAGATATCTCAATTCATTTTTTGTGCCACTTAAATCCAATATACAACAAATGTAGAAAATGTCAAAGTTAAACAATTTATTAACTGGCACAAAAAAAAGAAGATTCTTTTCTATTTGCACCTTAATTCGTCACAATAATGAGGTGTTTATTTTCCATATTTATACGAATTTCTGAAACTCTCGTACGTATCAAAAGTACAATTTTTCAGAGTTGACGGCTAACAGAAACACTTCTTTGAAAACTGCTCCCATCGGATAGAAACTTAGGATTTTAGGCTTTAAGAATTTGACTCCAGAGCTGGGTAAATTTTCTTTTTAAATTATATATTGAAAGGTGCTTTTAGAAAAAGAGAGCAAATCAAGCTTGAAATAGAAATATTCCAAAATCTTTTCACCCAGCTTTGATTCTAGGCCATCTCTGTAATCAAGCGTTATTACTCGCTCAAAAAAATAATTATTACCAGAATAAATGTAGGTTTTATATGTATATACGTTGGTATATAATATGTATAGCTTTTCGATCGTCGAAAGCCACAGACATCTGACTAGTTTTACATGTAATTGCTTTCGAAAATAGTGATCATTTACATTATCACACGCCGGCTTCTCTTATTACATTTTACACTAATGTCCCGGGGAGAATAGGACGCCGTCTTTACAGTAACTATACTTTAGATACGTTATTCTTATTATTGGTCGACGTTTACTCTCTATTGTAAAAATATTGGCATTCTTTTTTTATCCTCTTCTCAGTCACGCTGATAAAAAATATTCAAAACAAATTATTTCGTTCCGATGCCCACAAACTATTGGACTTTGAAGCAGCGCTGCGATCGCCACTAAGGGCGCTTCGATCGCCACTAGAGGCGCTTCAATCGAGCAAAAGTCCAACAATCCAAATTCAAAGCCCAAAAAAATGGAGAACCAAGTTAAGTTTAAATGAGTTCCTACTTTTGACTAAAAGCAATTTCCTGTCCGATTTATAGAGAGCAAAAAAGTTTCTTTCGTAGGTTCAACTTATCACAATTAAAGCGATTTGTGCACTCGTAAATCGTGCGCATAATACAGATATCAGTCTTTCATCAGTAAAACTATATGGTAGTTATCAACATTTGCACCTAGTCACTGATTAAAGTTCTCTTTCTCTATTGGGTAAAAAAATCACTGATTACAGATTACAAATTACGAAATTACAAATTACAATATCTGACGGTAGATCGTTCGAAAAATAATTGTCAACTGATCAGTTTCTTCTTTTCTCCTTAAGTGATTGATGATCGATGATTTCTGACTTCTTGGGCTTTCTTCTTAGTTACTGTAAAAACGGTAGTCTCGAGGGTAAATCAAAAGGCCCACTCGAGACTTGGGTAACTTCGGGCGTGAGATTCGATTCGGTGATTCCTCCGATTCCAAAAACTTCGGTTTCCACGTACAAAACTCGCGTTGCTCACAACAAAAACGATGTTTCGAAATGGAAAATTTCCCCCTTTCAAACGTGATGCTTTAATTATTAAACTCTATAAACTGAATTTCAAAAGTCAAACTTAAAAATTCAACTTCTCCGAACTCTTTAAGCTAAGACTCAAAACTTTGGATTCTTCAGAATCTAGTGCTTCTAAATTTTAGATTCTAATTGATTTAAATTTGGTAAATTCCATTATCGAATCCATAATCGAGAGCGAGACTCACTAATCTCGGAAAGATTCCTATCTTTTTTTTTTAACTTTACAACGATTGGAAATTAGATATGGATATTAGTGAGAGTCGTGAAGGAATTTTCGAGGATACGCGCAAATTCGTAGACACAAATATCGAACTAAATTGAGTTACTTTTATAATACAAGAAGCTTAGTAACAACAATTGCTCCATCTCGATTTTAGGAGTTCGTGCATTGGCTTTTTTCGTGAATTCACGGTCGTTCGTTCGTGTTTTAAAGGTAGGTAAGGTACAATTCCTTAATCCTTAGTCCTTATTTATAAATATCGAGGAGTTCCTTGCTTATCGAATATGCGATAAAGGCGCCTCTTCTTGACGCTAATCAAGGGGTGACGTGATTTAAAGCGCGAGCAAAAATAATTGCAGAGTCCTTCGGGCCTAACCTTTCACCTCCCTTCATTAAGAGGCTGGTTCGTCGTCGGCAAGATTGTGCAGGTCCGAGTAATTCACGATTGCCCGGTGCAGGAATTCGTACTGTGCCTGGAATAAAAAAAAATTTGGTATGTGAATGATATGAATGTAAAAATAAATGGAAATTAGGAATTAATCATAATTAGGGTTCTAGCGCCCTTTTAAACAAATTTCAAGATAGAAATGTTTTGCTTGTCAGAGAGACGTGGTGCTTTGTCTTTTATTATTTTCTACAAATTATAGACTGATACATTCATTATTTTAAAAATAAGCTGAGGGATGGTAAATTTTTGTCATGATCAGTAATACAAATTTTAGATCCCTTCAACTATTAATTTTTTAAAAGGGCGCTAGAACCCTAATTCTAATTATATGACGTCAAATTTACACAAATTTGGGGCAAACAAAATATGCATTTCACTTCAAATTTAAAGGATATACAATTGAACAACTATAAATTTATTTATTCTATAACGTTAAAAAAAAGGAAACAATTATTAACAAAAGGGGAAGAACAAATGATGAATATTATCATTAAGATATGTAAATATGTTTTTCTAAAGGAGACGTAACAGCTGTCCAGATTCAAATATTGTTCGAAGATCAAATATTTGAAAATTTGGAACTTATTTAATTCAAAGTTTTACAATTTCGAACGGTTTCGATTTGAAATTGTCCAATTTTTAATGTTTCCATCTAAGATAATTTTATTTTAAACAAAATTCTTAAATTTTGAACATTCTTCATTTCAAATTATTCAATTTTCAAACTCAAATATTAAGATTTTGAACTACATATTTAAATTAGAAACAATAAACCATTTTGAATCTTTGAATATAATTCCAAGCCAATTTGTAATAATTCACTCTAAAATTACTCCTTAAATGTTGTGATTATTAAAAATCTAAAATTATTCTTTTCAAGATCGTTTTGAATTTGAAATTTTACAACTTTAAACATTTTCCTTTTGAGATTGTCCAATTTTGAATGTTTCAATCTTAAATATCACTCTTCTTTTAACGTTTTCAATCCGAAATCTGTTAACCATTAAGTCATTCATGCTGAAATTGTACACATTTCAAACATTAAAAAAAAATATTTTTTAATGTTTTGATCTACAATTATTCAATTTTGAACGATTTTTTGAAAATAAACGATTTTTAATGTAATTAAAAATTCAAATAAAAAATGATTCCTTAAAGTTTTCAATAGTTTCAGTGTAAAATTATTCAATCTCGGAAATTTTCAACATTAAAAAGTTCAATTTAGTTTTGAATTGTACTTTGATCATTTTTAATTTTAAATTGTTTAATTTCAAACGTTTTCATGACGAAAACTTTCAATTTTGAACTCTTCTTTGTACAAAATTGTAAAATTTGAAAGACTTTCAATTTAAAATTTACTAATTTTGAAAGTTGTAACCTGAAATTACATACTTAATTTTCAACGTTTCCAATAAATTATAGGAAATTTGAGTTCAAAGTAAACTTCAGGAGATTCAAAATTTGGATGTGTTGTAAATTTCAAACATTTCTGATAAAACTTATTAAAATATTAATTACTAGATATTCATTTCATTTAGTTCAATTTCAAATTTTTAAAGTTTCCAACTATTTTAATAAAATCATTAAATTTCCAAATTATTGAAGATTTTTAATTAAAAATTGTAAATTCCATAATAAATTTCATTAGGAAACTTTATAAATATCAGACGCTTTAAATGTTTAAATCTAGAACTAATCCAAATGTCTACACTTTCAATAATTCTGAGATTTTAAAACATCTGAATTTACCGAGAAAGTACAGCTGCTTTCCAAATGTGCAATTCGAAACCATACAATTTTTAACGTTTTCATTTGAAAATAAATTGTAAAATTTGCGAATTTCAATCTGAAATTACTCACCTATTAACGTTTTAAATTAAAAATCTGTCAACTACTCAGACTTTCATTCTGAAATATTGTAGGGTTTTGAACAAAAAAAAATAAATAAATAAAATTATGTTTTAATTTAAAATTACCTAACACCTCAAGTTTTAATTAAGACTTTCATTTTGGAATGATACCATTTACAACGATTTAAATCTAAAATAATTTTTATATAATAAATTTAAAACGAATTTCGAAAGCGTTCAATATTAAAACATTCAAGTATTAACGCTTTCATTTTTGGATTATAAAATTTTTAACGATATAAATTTGAAATCAAACAATTTTGAATGCTTTAATCTAAAATATGCTAAAATAAATCAATAAGGATAATTTTTACTGCTGTTGAAAATCTTCAAATTATACGAGATGATACGTCGAAAAACTGTGGATTTTGCGAAATTATGCGATGAAATAATAAGAATTATAAACTGAAAATATTCAATACAAACTTAAATATTACTTTTTTTTCACAAATACGGCTATTGTTATGTTATGAAATTCATGAAACAGAAAAGGACAAGTTTTAAGCTTTGGTATTAAACTATGTATGTACTTGGAAAAATATAGGAGCACTAGGGTGCCTTTCGAATTTTTTCTTTTTTTTTTTGGAGGCTAAGACCCTGAATCGAAAATTTGTTTTCCTTCGGTACCATAATGATCCCCTATTTAAGCTAGATTTAAAAAATACTTAAAGGTCGTTAAGTAGGTGTTCATGCCGAAAATACACCATCTTAAAGTTTTTAAGTTTTCATTTCAACAGTTTAATTATCCCATCTTGTGCAATGCAAAAATTTAACATGGATGTTAACACCATATAAGTAAAAATAATCAACATGGAGGAAAATCTGGAGAGCTGGTCAACTTTTGTTTAGCCTTGCTTATGCAATAGTTCAAACAAACTTTTCCAGCTCTTCAGACTTTCCTCGACCTTGATTTTCTTTACCGGTAGAAGTAATACCATCTTGTGATACTATGTTTTAATTATAAAAAATTATTTTTCTTCAATTTAATCACCATTTTAAACTTCAATAATATAAAACCTGTCGCATATATTATTTAGTAGTTTAAAAATGTTTTTTCAATTAAATATAAAATAATATGGTACGACAGATTTTCATTCCACAAGATTTTAACGATTTCTTAATTTAAAAAAAAATTATTTTATAATTGCAGGACAAATATTGCTTGAAATTTTTTTTCAATATCAGAAATTGTTGTCGGTAGTGTAAGTAAAGTTTTCTGAAAGTTTCATAATTAAAAAAAATTCATTTTCATTTTTCATTCAAAATTGTTTTAATTTCAAATTATTCAACTAAGAACAATTTAAAGTTGAAATCATACAATTTCGAATATTCGAATTTTGAAAGTGCAACTTTAAGCGTGGAAAAGTCTCACAACCTAAACATTGATAGAAACTTAAAAAATAAAGTTTTAGAAATTAATAATTATCTAAAATTTTGAAATTTTGGGGCTCTCTCTTAGATTGAAATACAAAATATCCTAAAAGAGGGCTCCAAAAATTACATAATTATGGCTTCAGGACCACATCCTTAAGAGCCTTCCTTTGACAGACTATTTGTGGCAAAATTTGAAAATAATAAACTGGGAAAACTTACAAAAGAGCCGATCATTCCATGCCTTTGCGACCGGAGTTTCTTCACCGTGGTAAATATGTCTATTCGCTTTTCTGTTCTGAGTTGTTGAACTAATATGCTAAGGGCTACAAACATGGAACTCCTATCTGAGCCACAACTGCAATGCACAACTAGTGGTCCAGTATTTTCTGCGCCATTCAAAAGAGTCTGATCGACAAGTTCTATGACGCCTCGAGTCACTTCAGGAACTTCGCCTTCGACTGTAGGCCACCCGTGATACTGATACTGTGTAACGACGATGTTCTCGTCGACTTTTGTATTCGAAACGCAGAGTTCTCGTCTTGTGTAATAGGGACAGCTCTCGCTTTGAATATATCGCACCCTTATGTGATCGTACATCGTCTCATCATCTGGCCAGTATCGAGGACATTTTCTCAATCCCTCGTTTAACTGAAAAGAGAAAGGAAAGAGAGATTATTATTAATTAGAAAAAGTAACAACAAAAATAATTTAGAAGGTAAAATATAATAAACATTCGAAATTGAAGTTTTAAATTTATTGTTTATATAAATTGGTTTCAAATTTAAATCGTTAAGGATAGTACAGGGTGTCTACTAATTTTCGCCAACGAAATTCCCGGTTATTTCCCGGTTTTTCCCGGCTGTAAATATCAAATCTCCTCTTACTAGAAGCGCGAATAAGACGCACCTACCATAAGGTTTTCCCATGTGTAATTTTATGCATTCCGATATCTTATTATAGCTAAACAAAATAATATTTTTCTAATTTATGGTGTCTAAAACAACTTACAAGCAAGTATAATACAATTTCGATGTCTTAATTATTTGCGCAGATTTACTAACATGACAGTTATCATCTTTGGTTAATTATTTTGGTATTCTAATTAGTAAATATTTCTTAGATAGAATAATAAATTTTTTTGGTATTATCATTTCAAAGAAATTCACAAAGATTTCAAAGATTTCAGAAAGATTTCATAGATTGGTGAATAATTCGACTTCAAATATTTCAGAAAGATTTCAAAGATTAATAAATAATTCTTATATATGATTCAGAAGATTTCCATGATTTCAAAAAGATTTCAAAACTTCCAAGAGATTTCAAAAATTTCAGAAGATTTCAAAGACTTTGCAGATTCAAACATTTCAAACATTTTAAAGGAATGCACAAAGATTTCAGAATATTTCAAAAGATTTTGAAAGATTTCAAAATATTTCGAAAGATTTTGAAAGGTTTCAAAATATTTCAGAAGATTTCCAAGGATTCGCAAAGATTACCGAGATTTTGCAAAGTTTTCAAAAGATTAAAAAGATTTCAAGAATTGCAAACACTTCAAAGAAATTCACAAACATTCCAAAAGATTATAAATCATTTTACAAAGATTTCTGAAGATATCAAAGATTTCAAAAGATTTCAGAGATTGTTAGATTATTCTTAGCTATAATTCAAAAGATTTTAAAAGATCTGTAAGATTTCGCAAAGATTTTCAGGATTTTAAAGATTTTGCACAGACTTCAAACATTTCAAAGAAATTCACAGATTTCAATGATTTCACAAAGATTTCCAAGATTTTGCAAAGATTTCAAAGATTTCAGAAAGATTTTAAAGATTCCAAAAGGTTTCAAGGATTTCAAAAGATTTCAACAGATTGTAAATCATTGCACAAAGATTTCAAAAGATTTCGCAAATATTTCCGAGATTTTGCAAAGTTTTCAAAAGATTTAAAAGATTTTAAATATTTAAAAGATTTCAAACACTTCAAAGAAATTCAAAAACATTCCAAAAGTTTGTAAATCATTTCACAAAGATTTCAGAAGATTTAAATTTCGACATTTTTAAAAACATTAAAAAAGTTATGAAAGGGTTCAATTTCAAAAGATCTGTAAGATTTCGCAAAGATTTCAAAGATTTCAGAAAGATTTTAAAGATTCCAAAAGATTTCAAGGATTTCAAAAGATTTTAAAAGGTTGTAAATCATTGCACAAAGATTTCAAAAGATTTCCAAGATTTCGCAAAGATTTCCGAGATTTTAAATCATTTCACAAAAATTTCAAAATATTTTAAAGATTTCAAAAGATTTAAATTTCGACATTTTTCAAAAAATTAAAAAAGTTATGAAAAGGTTCAAATTAAAAAGGTCTGCGCAAAAAAGTAATAGATAAATCAATGAAATAATTAATAATTATTTCTCTTAGAGAATACCATTTGTTCAGAGCTTGAACATTGTTCTCAATTGTTATAAAATTTTTGAAATGTTACAATTTCTGAACACGCTTTCTTATCATATTTATTACAACTCTTTAATTTATTTGTCTTGTTATAACGATTAATAAAGAATATCACATTTTCGAAAACTTTAAATGTGATTCCCGATTTGAATTTGCATTCCCGGTTAATTCCCGGCTATATTCCGGTTAGTAGACACCCTGTAGTACATATAATTCCAAATTGAGAGCTTTAATACTTCAACGTTTTAATACTGAAGACGTTTAAAATTGAGTACTTATAAATCAAAACATTAAAAATTGTTAGGCTTTTTTTTTAAATCGTTTAAAACTCTACAATATTTCTGGATGAACGTATTAGTAGTTGAACGATTTTTAATTGAAAACGTTAAAAGTTGAGTAATTTGAAACTCGCAAAATTTATCAATTTTATTTTCAAGTGAAAACGTTAAAAATTGTAGAATTACGAACTGCACACTTAGAAAGCAGCTGGACTTTCGCGGTAAATTTAGAAGTTTTAAAAACCTGGAGTTATGAACCTTTAATTTAAAATCTTCAATAATTTCGAAATCTAATAGTTTCATTAAAATATTTTGAAACTTTCCAAGTTTGAAATTAAACTAAATGAAATAAAAACCGTGCAATTAGTATTGAAGGCGTTTCAAATTTTTGGGTTGCAGGAGAATATCGATTCAAAAATACGAGGTCTTTTCCAGTTCTAATTGTAAGCAAATTTAAAAAAACGAGACTTCTAATGTTTCCAATTCCAGAAATAATCTTTGAAAATCTCAGGCCTTCAAATTGTTTATTTCCAATTCTCAAAACCCAATGCAGGTTTCAATGAGTTCCACATTTTAAATCCTCAGTATTTAAAATTTCGTTTCAGTCATAAGATTCAAAATTGTAAACCTTTAAATGAATATTTCTGAGTGTAATTCTTTTTTTAAAAAAGAAAACTTTCAAATTCTAATTCTCTTTGAATTTGAAAATTTCAATTCCAATAGAATTAAGTTTGATAAAAAAAATGAGACAATTTTATAGTTTAGATTCATTTTGAATTTGAGTTCTACGATTTTTGGAATTTTGTTTATTTAAAGGTTTTCAAGTTGGAATGCTTTTTAAGTTCTAGTTTTCTGTAAATTTAAGTGCTTGCAATTTCGTAAAATTTCAATTTTCAGTCCAATTTCTTTATTTCAAACTTCATTTGATTCTAAACTCGAAATTTATCTACTTGAATTTCTTTTTAATTGGAAAGAATTTGTAATTTGAACTATTTTCAATTCAGAAAAACTTTATCTTTTTTTATATTTTCTAACACTTCTTGTAAATCTAAAATTTTTGTTATTTTACAAGCATTCAAATTTGTTCAATGTTTATTCCTGGAACCGTCCATATTCATATATTGTTCAATTTTAAATGGTTAAATTTTCCAATTCTTCAATTAAAGATTTTTAAATTTTGGAAAAATGTACAATTTACAATTTTTAAATCGTAAATTGTTCGATTTCGAACTTATTTATTTCAAAATTGTTCAATTTTAAGCGCTTTCAATCTGAAATTCAGCTATTAAGATTTTCAATTTGAGATTGAATAGTACAGATTCTAAGTTGTCAACTTTTAATATTTGAATTTGAAATTATTCCATTGGGAACGTTTTCAACTTAATAATGTCCAATTGTTGGGGCGTACTATTTGAAATAAAACTTTAGAATCTTGCAGGATTTACACACAATTAAAAATGGTTGAATTTGCAATCAGAAATTGAAAGTATTCAAAACGGAGTAATTTCCAATTGGAATTCCTTAATTTTCTTCCTAATTTTTTTTTCTTCCTAATTTATAATTATAAAATTTTTAAAATTAAAGAATTTTAAACAGGACGTCTTTAAAAATTAAAAAGGTTCTACAGCTCTAAAATCTAAAATTTTTGGTTTTTAAATTGCAAAATTTGAAATAGAATCCCTCAATTACAAAGTGATTAATTTCGAATGCTTTCAACTTGAAATCATTCAATTTTGGACGTATTCAATTAAAAATCGCTTAACTATTAAGGCTTTCCTTTTAAAATTGAACAATCTTGAATGATTCAGTTTAGAAAATACATTTTTAAAATAATTTATTACATAGCTAATCAATTTTGTACGCTTTCAATTTAATGTTTTTATTTTTGAAAGTATATAATTGAAACTACTTGTTTTCAAACGCTTTCAAAATTTTGCAATAGCAAACTGTGAAATTGTCCAATTTTTAATATTTGAATTTTAAATTATTCGATATTTTTATTTTTATAAAGATGAAATTTTAAATTTATGAATATTTAATGAATTAATAGACAGTCGG
Organism: Melikaiella ostensackeni; assembly: GCA_032362435.1. NCBI lineage: Eukaryota > Metazoa > Arthropoda > Insecta > Hymenoptera > Cynipidae > Melikaiella > Melikaiella ostensackeni. The sequence goes on along the minus strand of JAUMHM010000072.1, from coordinate 8,350,300 downwards.
CCAATGAACGCCTTCAATAGTTTCAATCCAAAATGAATTCTTTTATCATTAATTTCAATTTATAATGTTTCAATGAATAATTCCATAGAATTTTTAAATTTTAAGTTTTTTAAATTAAAATTTCCTACTTTAGAAGGCTTTATTTCAAATTGTAAATTTTGAGGATTAAAGAAATTTCAAAGTTATTTGCCCTTGCCATAAATGTCGAAAATCTGAACATGATATTTTTAATTTTCTAGACTAACTTCAGTTTTCCAGGACATTAAAAAAAATGTAATGTCTGCCTTTTCCAGTTTCTGTAGTAAACACTTGCGTATTTTAAATTAAAGACCTTAACAGAATATTTAAAAAAATACTCACATCCGAAAGCATGACGATTGTAGAGATGCAATGTTCCGAAATCATTCTCCAAAAATCCGCGATCGTCGACTCCGCAGGATCTTGCGTAATAATAAACGATTCAGAATTATCATAACTTTCAATAAACGACGCATTGATATAAGTCGAGTGTTCTCTTCCAGGTACAGGTGTCAAAATGACCCGATTTCTATCATAAGGTATCACCGACTCATCTCTATTTTTACTCTTATTCTCCTCGGCTCCACCAACTGAGAAAGACTTTCTGTCTTCCAAGACCGCAAGGATTTTCTGCAAGAAAAAAACCCTTCACGTAAAAAACTAGTTACAAAAATTTTCCTATCAAGGAATAAGTAGATGGCTAGTAGCTTCAACCCTAAAAAAATTCAACTACGAAATTCTTGGAAATTAAAAAAAAAATCAAGAATCTAACGATCAAATCTGGACAACACACTCTTAAATGTCTTAATTTAAATTTAAAAAATAAATAAAGAATGAAAAAAAAGGCATCCAAGAATTCCGTAGTTAAATTTGAATGTTGGACGTTAAAGAGGAACTCAAATTTTGAGTTATTCTGAATTTAATATAACTTCCTGGTTTCCTCATGGGTTTTGACATGTTAAAAATTTTGTTTTTAATGCCTTGAAAAGAGTGTTGAATGAACAACGAAACGCTGGTAGATTTTTTATAAATGTTTTTTGATTGCGATTTAAAAAAGATAAAAATATAAAAAGATGAGAGAAAAAAAGGACGAGGATTTGGAGGTTGCCTTCTTTTTCTTTCCTCTTTTTTTTTCAATTATCTGAATGGAGACATTTAAGAGTGTGTTGTTCAAATTTGATCGTTAGTTTTTAATTTCCAAGAATTTCGTAGTTAAACTTGAATGCTGGACGTTTAAGAGGAATTTTATTTTTGATTTACTCTAAGTATAATTTCAAAAATCCTAAAAAATTGCAATAAATTTGAAAAAAATCTCACATCATATTCCTCCTCCATCCGACACTTTTCCTTCCCATTTTCCCTCTGCCTCAGTCTCTCAATCGCCGCTTTCATCACGGACGCCTGGATCTCCGTGTCTCCATACTGGCCCATTTCCATAAGGGCTCTATAGATAAATATATACTGTTTGAGCGACTGCACGAGGAAGTTCCTCTGATGCCTCAAATCGCAGACAGTATTGAAAATAGAGACTTGTTCCTCCTCAGCGAGCTGCTGCAGAAGAGAATCCAAAGCGACTAGAGTCCCCGTTCTCCCAACTCCTGCGCTGCAGTGCACCAAAATCGGCCCCTTTTCCAGCGAATAGGCCTCGTTGACCCTCTTGACAAACTTCAAAATCGCGTGTGGATGTTCAGGGGCCATAAAGTCCTTCCACACGAGAAAATGATACTGAACAATCGTCCTCGATTCTCTCTCCCCAGTCCTCGACATCTTCAATTCCCTGATAACATAATCCGAGAAGGGTCTCTCCCTCACATGTTCGACTGTAATGTCACCAAAGTTTTTCGTTTCGCCCTTATCGGGCCAATACTTTGCACACTTGGTTTTTGAATATTCCTCCAAATTCGTCAGCATCAGAACCAATTCCAGATGCTGTTCCCAAATCATTCGCCAGTAATCGCAAACTGTATTCTCCATGGGCCCTTGGGCACAAATAAATTTTTTGCGCTCTTTGTAACCGAGAACGAAGTTTGCGTTGATGTAGTCGGAGCCGAGAATTCCGTCAATTTGGGTGAGACGAACTCGGGTTTGGTCGTAGCATTTGATGTCCGGGTAACGATTTTTGTAGAGATTTTCGCGAAGTTCGGATGCTCGGGTTGTTCGATCGGTAAATTTGTCGGGGAGGAGTTCGAATTCGTGTTGGAATCCATAGTCAGAGTTTCGGTGACGGTCGACGTAGGATTGGAAGAGGTCCGTTTTTGGGATTGGTGGCATGTCTGGTGGACTGGCTGCGACGAGCTGATGACGACCTCTTAGGCTTCTGCAAAGATGTCTGTCAGAGTGAAAGGTCGATTAGAAATTTTGAAGCGGTTACTGCTCTTTTTAGATTTTTCAATGCCCGGATTCTTCGATCTTTAAAGAGGGGATGACCATTCGACTTGTAAGTGTAGATCAGACTTCAAGATTTCAAGATTTCAAAGATTTCAAAAGATTTCAAAAGGTTTTACTAGATTTCACAAAGATTTCAAAAATTTCAGAAAGATTACAAAAATTTCACAAAGATTTTACAGATTTCAAAAGATTTCAAAGATTTCGAAAAGATTTTTCAGATTTTTAAAAGATTTCACAAAGATTACAAAAGATTAAAAAGATTTCGTAAAGCTGAAAAGGTATACATTCATTTCGAATAAGCTTTAAATAAATAAAAAAAATTTCATTTAAATTGACAAGTATCCGAATTTAAAAATGTCTAAATATTGAATTTAAGTTTGAAACGAGCTCCTAATTTTAAAGCAGTGAAATTTGCATTGAGTAGCACCTAAATAAATTTGAAACCACCGCACTTTTCTATAATTTAACGTTTTTTAAAAAAATAAATTTAGAAACACCTGAGTTTAAAAAAAAGCTTGGAAATATAAGAATAAATAAATAAATATGAGAATTTATACCTATGTAAGTCTAAAAAAAAAGTTTTAAACATCTACGTAAATTGGAACCAAATTTGTTTATATTGAAACCATTATGAAGTTTTAAGTTCTTATTTTTCCAAAATTGGAAAATTCTAAATTTCGAGTGCAACTGAGGATGTTTAAGATTTTCTAATTTTTGAAAATTAAAACGTTTCTTCTTTTACTTCCATGATTCGAACAGTTTCAAAGTTTGAACTTTTTAAAATGATTTATAATTTTTAGACATTCTAAATTTAAAGCGTTTTGAAATTTCAGACGGTTTCCAAATTTCGGTCGCATTACATTTCTTATTTGATTGAAAGTTAAAATATTTCAAACATTCGAAAGCATCCAAATTCGGAATCTTTAAAAATTTTTTAAAGTTTCAAATCTAAACAAACATTTTTGAATATACAAATTAAACACAAAATTGTAGTCTAAAATTTTGAACGATTTCTCAAAATAAAAGGTGAAAAATGAGGAAGCTTCGGAAACTTGAATTCCTAATTAAAACATGTAATTTTCAAATTACAAGTCAAGTTCCAAATTCGGAACATTTCTAAATTTCAGGAATTTAAATAGAAACATTTCCAAATTTGTAGGTTACGAATTACTGGATCTTTAAGTTTACAAAATGAAATTTCAAGAGATTTCAAATTTGAAATTTGACTTTCGGGAGCATTCAAAAGTAAAATATTTTTATAAATTAAAATATGACTTTCAAAATTAAACCGATTTTACAAGTCTAGATATTAAAAAAATTCAGGCGCTTTTAAATTTGGAACTTTTCCAATAATGTCTAAATTTTAAAGTTTCCAGGTTTTTAAAACATCTAAATTTGACGAGAAAATGAAGATGCTTTCGAAATATAAAATGTTTCCGTACTCTAAAAGCTTCCAATTTTAAAATATTTGTTTATTTCAGACGATTACCAATTTCAGGAACTTCTAAATTAATTTTACTACAAATTTAAAAAGCTCTTGAAATTGAAACGAATGAATCATATCAATCCAAGGTTAAATTTTGGTTTAAAAATATTTTAAGAAAAAAATAATTAGACCTTAGTTTGAAGAAATCGGACATTGAAAGCAGAATTCTTAGCCACTGTCGTCAAAATAAAAAGAGAATAGACATTAAAATAAAAAACTTTCATATTCACCTAAAGCTGTTCCTCAATGTAATAATTTCTTCGCCTCCTTGCTGTGCCCTTTTCGAATATCTAAGCAAAATGCAGAGTGTCATTAGCAGAACGATGATAAGCAAAATCAGAAAAATTGTAATCTGAAGAATTATTCCGAGTGTCGTCACTTCTTCTTCGGCTGTTGTCATCAAATCCAATCCCCCGTAGAGAGGATTAAAGTAACCACTATAAGCCGCCAGCAGCTGATTCTCTTTATTTCCGTAAACTAGAAGAAACAAACAGAAAAGAAATGATTAAAAATAAACAAGCAGTCTCAATTAAATAAAGAATAAATAATAAATTAACAATTTAATAAATGCATAGTAATACTTTAGAGCTTTTGACTTTAAATTTAAAATAAAATTTAGAACAGATACGAAATTTAGAAAACTTCCCGGCTTTCAAAAATTCAGATGCGTTTGAATTCGGAACTTTCTCAAATTTCAAAACTCATTTTAGGTTTTATTTTTTAATTATTCAATTTTGAACTGTTTTAATTTAAAACCGTTGAAGCACTTTTTATCCATATTTAATCAATTTTGAAAGCTTTTAATTGAAAATTATCCAATTTTGGACGCTTCGAACATAAAATTGATAAATCATTTCTTGGATTTAAATTCGGAATTCTACCATTTTTAAATATATTTCAATCTAAAATTATCACACATTGCATTAAAAATTGTTAAATTTCAAACGCTTTTATCTCCACATTATTCACGTTTCAACACTTTCGATTAAAAAATATAAATACAAATTTGAAAACAAAATATATTTTAATGATGCATTCAAATTGTTCAATTTTGAACGCTTTTAAGGTTTTAATTAAAAACTATTTAATTTCAAACAATTTAAGTTTAAAATTATTCAATTTTGAATACTGTAAACTTAGCATTAAACAATTATGAAAAATTTTTAACTGTACAACAGAAATTTTTCACTTTTTAAGGATTAAATTAAAAATTATTCGATTTGGAAAGTTTTTGACTTAAAAATTTTCAACTATTAAGGCTTACAATTTGACATAAAATTTTATAATTTTGAAGGATTCACACAATTGTGTATTGTCCAATTTTAAACGCAATTGATTTAAAATTGTCTAATTTGTAAAGCATCAAAAAGAATTGATACAATTTGTAATATTCTCAATTTAAAACCGTTCAACTATTAACACTTGAAAATTAGTATGGTAAAATTTTGGAAGTTTTCGACTTTAAAATGACAATATTTAATATTGATTTTCTATATTGGTTTGTGGTATCATTGAAATTCACTTTATTTTTTCTAATTTTAAAGTCAAATGTAATCTTTCTGTTAATATCGAAAATCTTTTTTGGAAAAACCCCATGAATTTTGCATTATAGAAGGAATTCTTTTCGTAATGTAGCTAGTTTTAATTTTTTGCTAATTGTATAAAACTCTTTGATATTTTAACTGCTTCATCAACCCAGTTTTGATTCATTTCTAAAAAATACATATTAAACGAAACTTTTATTCTGAGAGAACGTTCACTGTTTACTTCTCTTTCTATGTTTTCCTGCTTTGTCCACCAGTTACACTTCTTTGTTTTTGTTTTGATGCACCAAACCCCACTAGTTTGAAAATGTTGCTTTTATCGATTTGAAAAGTTTTTAAGTAAAATATTCCAAGAATTGCACGCACAGAATTTAAATTCTCAAAAATTTAGGACTATTTTCCGGTATATATTTCGGTACTCGAGATGGTATACATGCCATTTTAGCCAATGAGCGAAGAATTTCGAAAATATTTTTAAAGGGAAAAGGAAGAAAAGTGTCATTAGCGGCCAATTACAAAAAAATAGTGATATTAGTGACATTTTTCTCAAAATAGTGGCATCGCTAAAAAAAATGTCAAATAGTGTCAACAGCGGCGTGAGTCCGAGCCCTGCATCACTAAAAATGTCCATCACTTACCAATAACTTCAATAAATCCCGTATAATTCGCCTTCTCATCCAGAAATCCATCCTGTGGCGGAAAAGGTTGTAATTCTCCTTCTCCATTTCCATTTCCACTTATTTCCTCCCTCCTTTTTCTCAACGGCGTTCCCGTAAATCCAACCGGAATGTTAGTGGTCACATCCCCAGGACTTGTAATTCCTGGAGAAATACTCGAAGTTCCCAAAGGAACTGGAGTTGTCGAATTTGTAGAATTAACTGGAGTTGATGCTTCAGGAATAAAATGTAACATTGTCGGAATCGGTTTGGGCCTCAATCCTATACACTTTTCGCAGGTAGTGCTTCCATTAAACGATTCACCGTCTCCAAGAAAAATCTCCTGAATTAAACGATCGCTATCGAACATTTCGGCAAGATAGGCGCCGTTGGAATTCGATGAGTGGATGTAGTGATAAGAATAGACGGGAATTTCCTCGGGTGGTGGCAAATCTCCTATTGTTTTCTGAGGATCCAATTTCACGAGAAAAACTCGGTAGCAACAAATGGGACCGTTTCTTTCGGAAATTCTCGGGAGGTAGAGTTTGAAAAGCTGGCGACCTTCGTTTTCGATTTTCCTCCAGGATCTGAGATTTAAACTGTCTCTATCTGGAGTTGTTGCTGGCATTGTACAATTGGAAATCGCTTCTTTTCCTGAGCTTCGATGTCTAGTTATTCCTCGAAGTGTTACCTGAAATAAACGAATAAAAATAAAATAAAAGATAGCAGTTAAGAGCTTGAGGAATGCGAAACTAGATCAGAGATCAAGAAAGTGATCTCGATTGATAAGAATGACGCTTACGCTGTAATTCATATTAGGCGGTATCTGGTTGAATTGATAAGAACGAGCAGTGCCAAGCGCATTTTTATCGCTCGGTCCCCAGTAATCGACTTCGAAATGTCCCAAGTCATTTCGATAAAAAGTTGTGCCAGTCAAATTGACTCCGTAATACTTTATGACTCCGTTTGGTTTTTCTGGTGGTTCCCAAGTTAGCGAAATAAAACTGGTGCTGCTTATGTTGTCGTAACGACACGTGACGGAAAGATTTCGAGGAGGACTGGCAGCTGGAAAAAAGATCAAAGAGTCTCTTGTGAAATTAAGAAAGAAAACATTATGATTTTAACTTGAGAGACTTCCATTTGATGAAAAATATTCAGTGTAGCCACTAAAATCGATGAAAAAAATTAAAAACTAAACTGAATATTCAAATATTCAAAGTGGAGCTCTTTTCGATTCGAAGCATTTTGATCTTTTTAAACATAAAAAATTTCATCATTCAAAGCTGTCTGTCTGTCGTCGTTGTCGTCGTCATTGTCATCGTATGTAAACTGGTTAATTTTCGAAAGACTAATCGGATTGGATTGTGCTGCTGCACACGTTTTAAGGGACCAAAAAAAAAGGTCGAGTTCGATAACCAACATTTTTTTACCAATAGCGCTAGTTTAAAAAAAAAATTTTTTGATCGGACGCATAGTTTTTGTTTTAATCATGAAAAATGTCATTAAAAATAAAAAATTCCATTTTTCGGCTAAACTATACGAGATAGACAAAAAATGTTTACAAGTAAAATTGTTCGTCTAAAAAAAATCTACAAATTTGCTTCAAACTATTTTTTTATGAGACACATAATTTTTGTTTTAATTCTGAAAAATAACATTTAAAAAAAATTCCACTTTTCAGCAAAACTATACAAGATACAAACAAAATGTTAAGAAGCAAAATTGTTCACCTCAAAAAGATATACCAATTTGCTTTAATAGTACGTTGTGCTCCGCTGCGGAAAAACACGAGTTTTGCACCACACGTATAAAGTTGAGCTCCGAGGCGAAGCCGAGGAGTTG
>JAUMHM010000072.1:8321902-8338740 GCA_032362435.1 Melikaiella ostensackeni | reverse complement strand
GTCCCCCCATTATGCACTTGGCTGCAACCCAGCCCGTGGATGGTGGGGTAAAAATTATACCAGACTACCCAATATGTTAAATTATGCGTATCACTCTCATCAGATCACTTGATTGCATTACCGAAAAATGCGCCCGTGACTGATGATATAAACCGGGACAGCCCCGTGCAATATACGAGTATTCAGTTTGGTACAAACATCCAACTCAAAAAGTGCCTTCGACATATTGGGCTGTAACCATCTTAAGTATGAGATATAATTTTATAATAATAATAATAATAATAATAATAATAACAAAAGCAGCAACAACAACAATGATAATAATAATAATAATAACAATAATAATAACTACAATATTTCTACAAAATATTTTTTCCATACCTTCTCTTAAGGTAGTAATCCACTCTTGAGCAATTTGAATATGAGAACTACCCACAGCATTAGTGGCGCTAATTTTAATTTTATAAGGCGTCTCTTTTTCCAATCCAGTTAAAACGTAACTTGTAATTCCACCTCCGATTTGTTCGTTATTATATTGCCACTGATCCGTTCCTTTTTTCAAATTCTGAATGAAATATCGTTTAATCGGCTCATTGCCATTGTTTACGGTCCAGTTCAAAAATATACTACCGGCCCCAACAGCTTTCATAAAGTCTATGCTGACTTGGGGAACTTCTATTACGAAAAGATGAACTTGTGCGGATAAACTTGTGCTATAATCTCGAGCGAGACAAGTGTAAGTGCCATTATCTTTTCTAGTGACACTTTTAAAATTTAATTGTAGGTGGACATAAGTCTCGTTCACTTTTTTAACGGTCGTGTGTTCTTTTAAAAAACCTTCATTCTCTGAATCGTTGCCTTTCGTCCAACTGAAATTTTGGAGAGGATCGCCGTAAATATGGCAGGTCAGTGTCGCTGGCTCCAAGACTTTCGTCCTCATCTTCTCTCCAGGTTCTATTTTACCTGGTTCTGAAAATAAAAGAACATTTTTGATTATTAATTATTATCAATAATAAAAATAATATAAAAGAAGCTTTCTATGATTCTAATTTAAATTTGCACAGTTTTAGGTACTTCAAATAATAAATTTGTTAATTTGGTAGAAATTTGTTTAAAATATCCATTTGGAAGATTTAGAAAATATAAAGAAAATTCAATTTTTGTTGCCTAGTTCTAAAATGGTTTCATTTTTAAGGCGTGAATTAAAAAAATTAATTTCTGAAGTCGCTTAAAATCGAACGAAAAGAAAAGCTTCCAGCACAGGGGTATAAAAAAATAAATTTCCAAATCTCTGCTTTTTTCTTAGTTTTTAACCACAGATAAAAAACCCATAATAGATAAGCGGATAAAAATATTTTTCCTCGAGTATACTTCGATTGGTTAACATCCATGCCAAATTTCAACTTTCTAGCACAGATATTGTAGGAGCTAGGAGTGGTAAACGACGGACGGACGGACATCCGACCGTCGTTATAAGGGTTTCCGACGTAGCCTATGAAACCTTAAAAATTAATTAAAGTCTCTTAATTTGTCTGTAAACATGTTGAAATGTATGTTAAAATTTTAAAAATATTGAAAGTGTTTATAATTTTTTGAAACTGTTTAAACCTTTTTGGACTAAACTTAAAATTGTGCAATTTTGCAAGCTCCCAAGTTTAAGCTATCAATTAGTGAGATATGTAGTTAAATTTCAAAAATAAATATTTTTCACTTTCAAAGGTTCTGATTTTGAAAGTGTACAATTTTTAAAACTTCACATTAAATCTCCCGAATGTTGACTGCCTTAACTTTAAAATTGATCAATTTTTAAATTATTAAATTTATAATTTTCGACTTAAAATGATTTTTACTGAAATCATTTAAATGTGTACGCTTGAAAATAAAAATTGTTCATTTTGGATGCTTTAACTTTGAAGGATTTGAATTTGAACTTATTCAATATTTTTGTTTAATTGCTAACGCCTCAAGCTTTTAAGGCTTTTTTTTTAAATTGCACAATTTTTAAAGATGGAAAATATAAACCAAACGATACTAAATGTATCAACCTAAATTTAATAAATTTTCAATGCTTTCAGTTAAAATCTGTTTAACTTCCCACAAAACTTCAAATTTGAAATTATTAAATTTTAAACATTTTCAATTAAAAATTCTTTAATCATTAGGGCTTTTAATTTACAATTACTGTCATATTAAATTTAAAAACAAAATTTTGAACGGAACAATTTAAAATTGTTCGATTTAATGCACTTTAAATTGTAAATTACACAATTTTGAAAACTTCATTTTAAAATTTTAATGACGGTGAAAAATGTTTGAATTACGAGAAAACGTGGGAAATCAAAAGAAATTTTTCCTGAGATTTCAAAAATTAATTCTTAGTTTTTTATAACAGAAAGCTATAAATTTAAAAACGTGCAATAGAAATTACGAATATGTATCGGTATTTAATTATTAATTTTGGATATTTTATTTACGCAAACACAATGCTGAATTTTTTAACATAATATAATTTCAGGTCTCACAATCCCTATGGGATAAAAAATAGGATACAAAGGGTGCTTTGTTCACGCACATATGAAACTTTTTCCCTATTTCTTTTTCTTTTTGTAATAAGACTTTCTTAACATTTTATAAACAATATTCTAAGAATATACACTAAAATCACATTTAAAAAATAATGTTCTACCGAACGCTAGCCGTGATCCATAATTACCCCGGTTGATGGTAGCCTTTTTCTGTATTTTAAAATAATTTTTTTAGCTAACTTTAAAAAAATCTTTTAAGCAGCTCAAGACTTCCTACTGACGAAAATACGTTCAAAAAAGTTAAAAAAGATGAACTAATGATAAATAGGTAAACAGTACAATTTTAAAATGATCACTTTTGAGTTTAACTTTTTTAAATTTTTTCAGCTTTTCTTGATTTTTCCAAGTAAGCTGTTTTTTTTTTTTTAAATACAAAAATGACTGTTTGGAAAACCTGCCATCATTTTGCTTTTGTTTCCTCAGCACTTCACAATTTTTCTTTAGGATATTTTTATGTGCAGAAAGGCTCAGTTTATAAAAATCTGTTAAAATTGAAAGAGACTTTTCTGACCTACAAAATATTAAATAATTTTCGGAAGATGTTATTTCCGTATTTATGCCCGAGAGTTTTAAATTACAAATTTCGAAAAATCGAAATTTTAGGATTCATTCGGACAAATGATTTTTTTTAAGAACGAGAGGCTGAGGCAGATTTTTTTCTCGTTCTTCAAAAAATTATTTGTCCGAATGAATTGTGAAGTTTTGATTTTTCGAAATTTGTTATACAAAAATATTGTACAAAATTTGGATCCATTATTTTTGCATTTAATTTAAAACATACACTACTTTTTATCAGGAATTTCAATTTTGAGTCTCAATTTAAAATTGCTAAAGTTTGAACGTCTTCAATTTAAACGAGTGGGTAGGGCAGCGTCAAGATAGCCTTTTGCTATTTAAAACATTCGTAATTTTTTAACCATTAATCCGATTAAGCTAAAACTTTTGAGAAAACTTCTTTGAACCTTCATCAACAACTTTCTAACTGGAAGTTTTCCGTTGCTTAAAATTCTCTCGATAAACGAAGCGCTTGAAGGTTGAAATTCATGATTTTTGCAAAGTCTGAAAAAAATTAACAACTTTTTTGTTTATTAAAATATTTACGTTTCCGTTTCTTGAATAGTTTCAGAAGACTTTACACGTAATTTAGTATTAATAAAAAAGAATTCTAAAAATTGGCTAAGTTAGGGCGAGCTGAAGTGTAAAAAGATAGAAATTTTTTGTTTTCGAAAAATCTACTTCTTACCAATTACTTCAAAAACTACAAAACCTAAAAATTTTTGCAATGGTAAAAAAATATGCGTCTTGAAATTCTCTACAAGTACCAGTCCTTAAAATTCAAATACGAACGATTTTTAAAATTGGTTTTCAGGACAATACTTCTCAGACTGAATCCACGCGTATCCCTTTTTGATCGCGAGAGGTTCATTAGAAATCCAATGAATTTTATATAGTAATATTCTTTAAATTCAAAATTCAAAATTATTCAATTTCAAAAGCTTTCAATTTGAAATGGTCCGATTCTGAAAAATTGAATCTGAAATTATTCAATTCTGAATGCTTTCAATTTGAAATTTAGGCTATCGACTGAACATAGGGTACTATAGGGACCAATGCTTGAAAATAGGGTACTTTAGGGACCACAGCTGAATATAGGGTACAATAGAGGACGTAGGGACCAGCATGTGAGGCCTGTAATTTATTAAATGGATATTTTTCCTTACCAATGACACGGATATGAACCGTTTTTTCGAGAGATTTTCCCGTGTCAGTTTTTGCTTTGCAGGTGTAATCTCCTGTGTCCTGCCTGCGAGCTTGTTTTAAATCTAATCTTCCAATTTTCTTTGATTCTTTTACGACGGTCAAATTTCTTCCTGGCGAAAGCCACAAAATTTTTCCTGGCTCGCTGAGTCGACATAATAATGAAGGAGTGCTTCCAGCTTCTATTCCTTCTGCATCTTGAGATATTTCTATGCTAAGCGAAGGCTCATTTTGTGATACCGATTTCTCCGATGCTGCCGAATCTGCGAAAAATTAATTTTTCATTGTATTTTTTTCATGTTTTCAAATCACATTCTTTCGCAACTAATTTTATTTTTACTTCGAGATTTAAACAATATTTTTTAAAAATAAAAAAATATAAAAAAATAAAAAATATTTTTAAAATTTTTAAAAAAATCAGATTCTGAAATTATTTAGAATTTTTTACTGATTATAATTAATAGTAGTTGAAAATAGAAAACTTTGAAGCGTTGTTAAAATTTTTTTTATTTAGAATTTTAGAGGAACTCGTAATTGTAGAAAGTAGACTCGTTTCAGTTTTAAAATATTCAAAAATAAAATATTATTCAATTAATTTCAAATATTTTCAATTTCTAGATTTACAAGTTCACTTGGGAGTGTTATATTGTTTCACAAAAAATGCCATAATTTAAAATAAATTAAGGAATACTGCAATAAAAGTTCCTCTAGTAAAATAACAAAAAATTAGAGTTATAAAGCCAATACATTTTTAAATTATCTTTCAATATTTCAAGCGTGAAATCCTTTATGCATAATAGCAATTTTTAATTCCAAGCTACCCGGCTGTGACACTGTATTAATTTTAAGTGCCCCAAGTTGCAAAAAGTACTTTCGATCTGAATGCGTTTAAACTAATAAAAAACCTTGGAGATTTCAAACCTTTTTTTATCTGTAAAAAGTTATAAATTGTGAAATGAAAATATTGTTAATAACAAAAGTACATATGAATATTGGATACGTACTCGAATTAAAACAAATTAAAAATATCTAGTATTAAAAGGGTGGTTTAACTGGAAAGCATTTGAATTGAAAAGCACTTTATATACGTTCGAAACAATTGTCAAAATATTCAATGGCGAAACTTTTGACCTTTGAAGCCTTTTCACTTCCATTCAATTCAATCAAAACTTTTCTTAATTACAGAAAATAATGCGAAAAAGAGAACATTGATCATATTTGCTAAAACAAATCAGTCAGTGGTTTTTGAATGCTTTTTTTTATCTATATAGAAAACCGTTAAATTGGTAAGAAATCAAATTTTTCAGGCTGGAGATTTTTGGAAACAAAGAAGTCAGTTATTTAATATATAGAAAACCATAAAAAAGAGTTTTTTTTCAAAAAGAACTGTAACTAATGAACTACAATTTAAATTTTAAAGTTTAAAATTCAAATTCTCGAATGAATCTGATGAGAAAATAAAATCGAGAATAAAATTAGGTTAACTTTTTTTTAATCTACTAATTCACACATTGTATCTATTTAGTCGCTTCTCTATTAAAACTTTAATGAATTTATTAAATTAGAATTGAAATTCTAAAATTCAAATTCTCGAATCTAACAATATTTCTTCCCGCGCAAAATTTCGAGATAGTGCGCATGCGCTTTAGTTTTCTTCAAGTTCGTTTTAACGTTTCATCAACAGCTTATTATAATTTTCAAAACTTTGTTAATTTTATCAATTAATAATGAGCCTCGATAACTTATTCAGCAATCTTCATCATTTGTCTTTCAAAATTTACAAGTTCAAGATAAAAATGTACAGAGAAATCTTAACAATCGCAAATTGAAAATTCGCATTCAAATTACAACCTGCCGGTTGACGGGTCTATCAAAACTAGTTGGAAACGTCCGCGTTGAGCTCCGAGACTTCAGGCCGAAAGTGGACAGTTTTCTTCGGGTTTGATCCAAATTCGAATGGATTTTAGTGTCGGAATCGGTGGTTATCAAGAATTTAGAGAAAAAAAATCGGAAAATTGAATTGAATTTGTGGTCACTTTAGATCCTTTTGATATTGGAGGTTTGAGGTTCACCGACTTAACTTTGATATTTTTTCGTGCTTTTTGCGCAAAAATGGAACGAATTTCGAGTTCCACGTGACAAATTCGAGACAAGTGACTTTTAAAGATAATTTGTCGGCTGCGAACTATTTTTACGTGGATGAGTGATGACAATGTTCAAAGAGTTTTTCCTTGGCGCAATTTCGGGCGGGAAACTGAATTTAGGTTTAGACTTTCTCTGATTTTTTGTGGATGACGATCGTATATTTTTAATGTGAGAATTTGATAAGTTTAAGTTTAATAGGTTTTTTGATAAAGTTCAGAAAAAACCGACAATTTTGAAATATACATATAGGTTAAAATAAGGAGTTGGACAAAAACAATATTGTAATTATTGAACGACATTGTTAAATTTTTTTAGTCTAATTTTTAATAAATTTACCTTAGTTGAATCATTAATATTTACTTAGATTTTTATTTTATTCTAGGTACTGACTAGTGTTACAGAATTTTCCGTACGACTAACCCGGTTTAGTATAGCGTTAGGGCTAGAGTTACGAAAAATTCCGTAACGGTAGACAGTTCGTTTATACTATCGACTTTTGTACAATTTTATTTGATAATATCATTGTCCAAAATTTTGTTTGCCATTAATGAATCGTCTTTATTTGCAGAAATAATTGAAAATATATTTACATTGATTGTTAATCTTGAAAGTGAAATACTTATCTACTTTTGTTTTTTGTCGTTCTTATTTGAATTTAAGAACAAAAGATTTGAAGATTTTTAGAAATGATTTTATTATATAAAATATTTTGAGGTTTAAAGTTTTTTCAAATAATAAGTATTCGATTTTAAAATTTACTTGCTTTAGGGCGCTAGTAAAATAACCTTATTGAATGTTGCTTTCAAATTAATTTTTTTTCTTCAAATTTCTGCCTGATTTTAAGAGTAGTGTTAGTACCATTTGGGATTATCAAGACCTCCAAGATTTTCATGCAATGTGGAAGCAGGAAGCGGGTAAATTATTGTTTTATTTGACCAATTTTCAAGTTACTTAGTTGGATTTCTTAACATATAATTAATACACATTAGTTTTTTTTATCTGAAGAAAAGGAAGCTGGATGAGGCTGATATCGCCTGGACGAGGGAATCCGCGAAGTAGTAAGTCCCTTTTAAAGTCCGCTTAGCCTCCGATCAATGCCACAGGATGAATGGCCCAAAGATCAGCACGGAGGGTAGTTGTATTTAAAATACGAAATCACATAGTGACCGTTGATTAATGTTTATTGCCGTGGTTAACGACTAATTTTTCACCATTTATATGGTATATTTCACAAAATCAGATTTAGACTTTTCTTGGTGCGCGATATGGACTTTTTGACCTTCCAAACTTTTTCTAATTTGTTAAAGATTTCATGAAACACACTAAAATTAAAAACGACGGAAAATTTCAATTCAATTTACATTTTTTACACCAAGAAAAGTACTCGCGAACGGGAACTCTGCGTGATGAAGAAAATCTAGAATGATTTTTCCACAATTTTAATTACAGTCGAACTTTTCCTTCAACGCGGAGAAAACCCAAGGGGTATTATTTTTGTACATTATTATGCCAATTTTTATCAAATCATATTCAACCAATAATCAGGGTGTCTACCTGACGGATGATTTAAAATTCAAGGTAATTTACCGATCTTCTCCCTGTGAATTTAAGAGTTCCAAAGATTTGAATGATTTCAAACGATTTTCAAAGACTTCAAGAGGTTTTTAAATATTTAAAGAGATTTCAAAGATTTCTGATTTGGAACAGAGAATTTTGGAAAAGAATTATAATTCTGAGTTGTACATCAGATAATTGTTGGTCATAAGAATTGCAATTCTGATTTGGAACAGAGATTTTTGTGAAAGAATTATAATTCTGAATTTGAACAGGGATTTTTTTAATTCCCTTCTTCTTAAACAGCGTTAAAATTATTTTCTACAATTCCCGTTCCATGTCAAAAATTCTCTGTTCTAAGTCAAATAATAATTCTTTACGGAAATTTCCTGTCCTAAAGTCTAAATTATAATTCTTTACGGAAATCCCTTGTTCCAAAATGAAAATTACAGTTCTTTACGAAAACTCCCTTTTTGAAAGTGAAAATTATAATTTTTTACAGAAATTCCCTATCTCAAAATTCAAGTTATAATTATTTATGGAAATTCCCTGTTCAAAGTCAGAATTATATTTATTTACAACATTTTCTATTATAATTCAGAAATATAGTAACTTCCTTTTTCTAAAATTTGGAAATGAAGTTTCAAATTCTGGCAAATTTTTATTTGAAAAAAAAAAAGAATATTTAAATTCAAACAAATTCTGATCTGGAAGAAGAAATTATCAAAATTTGACGAATTCTGAATTGGAACAGGGACTGTTCTTGTTAATTCTTTCTTGATAAATTACCAGTTCCAAGATAAAATTATAATTCTTTATGGGAATTTTTTTATATTCCATTTATTTATACGCCGTCCAAACGTAGAATTTTAATTCTTTTAGAAAATTCCCTATACCAAGTCACAATTAAATTCATTTTCAAAATTCCCTGTTCCAAGTCAGAATTATATTTATTTACAAAATTTTGTATTATAATTCAGAAATATAGTAACTCCTTTTTTCCAAAATTTGGAAGAGAAATGTTTCAAATTGTGACGAATTCTGACTTGGTAAAGGGATTTATTTTTAAATTCCCTTCTTCTAAATCAGAATTAAAATTCTTTTAAAAAATTCCCTGTCCCAAGTCAAATTATATTTCTTTACAAAAATTCCCTGCCTTAAAGTAAAAATTATAATACTTAACGAAATTTCCTGTTGCGAAGTGAACCTAAAATGAAAATTATAATTCTTTACTGAAATTCCCAGTTCTTTCTCAGAATTATAATTCATTTAGAAAATTGCCTGTCCCAAAGTCAAAATTATAATTCTTTACGAAATTCCCTATTCCGAAGTCAAAATTATAATTCTTTACGGACATTTCCTGTCCCATTTGTCAAAATTACGTTTCTCAATTGAAATTCTCTGTCTGAAGCTTAAAATTATAATTCTTCATGGAAATTTCTTGACCTAAACTCAAAATTATATTCCTTTACTGAAATTCCATGTCGCAACTTAGAATTTCAATTCTTTTCGAAAATCCCCTGTACCAAATCAGGATAATTATAATTCTTTGCGTGATTTTTTGTATACTTCTTTTATTTATTCTCTATCCCAACACAGAATTATAAATCTTTTCGAAAATTCCCTGTCCCAAAGTCGAAATTATAATTCTTTTAAAAATTCACTGTTTCAACTCAATGTTAGAGTAATACAATATATGAAAGCACGTTTAATTTGCATATTAAATAGTATGTACATTCAAGAGAGAAATTCTGTTCACTGAATCAAATATCCGGTCATTTTCCGATTTTCCCGATTTCCCGGTCAAATAGACACCCTGATAATGTTTACAATCTAAAATTGCATATGCTTATTTCTTTTCTAGTAAATATAAATTCAATCAGAATTCGAATTCTCATTCAAATTTTAAAATAGACATAAACTTGAAATTGAAAAGGAAAATTGCACTTTATTTGTTTGCATTTAGCTCGTTAGAAAAATGACTAATCTTCAGCCTAGGATGTTTTATTTCAGTTTACACCACTTCATTTCAATCGGACACGAAATCTACGAAATTTGTTGAGTCTCTGTGCGTGTGTGCAGTGTATTTTAGTTGTAGATTTTGCGCCTGTTTTTGATCATTTTTAAAAATTTTCTCTTTCAGCTGGAAATACGTTTACTTTTAAAATAATTTTTCCTATTCTACGAAATTCTAAAACTCTGATTCTCAACAATATTGCAAATATGCGGTGTACATTTTTCAGGATTTATGTATGGAATATGTGTATCTAAAATGCTTTAACGTGGCTTCAAGTTCAGGGGCAAGATGAGTCTCGGAACGTAATCCCTAGGTTTAGGTTTTTTTTTGCACCGGGTTGATGAGAATGAGAATCGTGGAGGAATTTGATTGTGTTGGTAAGACTACTTTTTTTAATTTTTAGATATTACTAGGGAGGCAGGGAATTTATTCCGGTATGAATATTTATATTGTTAAGTAGATAGCATTGGAATCTAATATCTTTAAATTCGTAGAAAGATATTTTTTCCCATATTGGTATAACTGGTATACCAATAATACATAGTTTGTTCTTTTCAGCGGAAAGTGATCGCGTGAAATCTCTAGAGACGGAATATATCATTTTTGCAAATGCAATTAACCTACAACATTCTTAATTTTAAAGTTTTATAAATTAAGCAGTTCAAAGATTTCTGGTTAGAAATATAAATCGACGCTATCATTTTTAATGCTCTTAATTAAAACTAATCCTCCCTTTCAACTCACATTAATAAAAATGTTTTAGAAAATGTCCATCTTCCAATTCAGTACAAAACTGAAAATAGAAAGCCCCCCCCCCCCCCCACCCCTTCATGTGAATGTTGAAAATACCAAATTTGCCCCCCGTACACTCAATAAAAATGTTAAAAGGAAAAAAATGGCCTCTTCCAATTCAGAACAATATTAATAACCAAATTTTCCTCCCTTACAACTCAACAAAAATGATAAGACCAAAGGAAGTGCCTCTTCCAGTTTAGAAAAACTTTAAAACCAAAATTTCGTCCCTTCCAACTCTATAAAAATCTTCAAAATAAACAAATGTCTCTCTTCCAATTGAAAGAAAAATTCCCTTTCTTCGAAATCAATAAAAATCAATAAAAAAAATTATCCTTTCAATTTATAAAATATTGAAAACCAAAATTTCCTCCTTTCCAATTCAACAAAACTCTTAAAAATATAAAATGTCCCTCTGATATGTAATTCAACGAAAATTAAAAACTAGAATTTCCTCCCTTCCAACTCGATAAAATCTTAAAAACAACAAAATTTCCCTCTTCCAACTAAATAAAAATGTTAAAAACAAAAAATTACCATCTTCCAATTCAGAAAAAAAGATTAAAAATAAAAAGTTCCCCCTTTCAACTCAATAAAAATGTTAAAAAGAATAAATGGCCTCTTTTAATTCAGAAAAAAATAACCAAAATTTCCTTCCATCCAACTCGATAAAAAATCTTAAAAATAAACGAGTTTCCCTCTTCCAATATAGAAAAAAAATTGAAAACCAAAACTGACTTCCTTCCAGCTCGATAAAAATTTTAAAAAGATAAAACTTCCCACTTTCAATTCAGAAAAAAAGAAATGACAAAAATTTCGCCCCTTCCCACTCTATAAAAAGCTTAAAAATAAATAAATGTCTCTTCCCATTAAAAAACAAAATTTCCTTCCATCCAACTCGATAATAATCTTAAAAATAAACAAATTTCCCTATTTCAATTCAGAAAAAATTGAAAGCCAAAATTGACTCCCTTCCAGCTCAATAAAAATTTTAAAAAGATAAAACTTCCCACTTCCAATTCAAAAGAAAGAAATGCCAAAAATGTCGTCACTTCCAAATCTATAAAAATCTTAAAAATAAACAAATCTCTCTCTTCCAATTAAAAAAAAAATTAAAAAACAAAATTTCCTTCCCACTCGATAAATATCTTAAAAATAAAAAAGTTTCCCCCTTCCAATTTAGAGAAAATTGGAAAAACCAAAATTGACTCCCTTCCAACTCAATAAAAACGTTAAAAAGAATAAACTTTCCACTTTCAATTAAGAAAAAAATAAATGACAAAAATTTCGTCCCTTCCAACTCTATAAAAATCTTTCAAAAACCACTGGAAAGTGGTTGGGTAGGCGCGTTCATTATATGATGTACCTATCTTGAATTGTGATCATTTCATGAACACTGTGCTTCCTAATAGAGAATTGTTTTGTAATAAAAAATCCCGTGTTTGAAAAAATTTGAGTGACAGAGCCTGGTATTACTGCCAATACTGTGAAAAAATTCTTAAAATTTCGAATTTTTCAAGTTTATTTTTTGCCATTCTCACGATATTTAATAAATGAACCTCAAGCTTTAAAGTAAAAGTGAAATATTTTAGAATTATGAAAGGTAAACAGAATGATTTCATAATTGAAAAAGTTAACAACTGAACTTAACATGTCCCGGTTTCTTCCGGGCTCAAAGAATTCCCGGTTTCCCGGTCCAGCAGCCACCCGGAATAATACTCCCAATTTCCATTCCAATCGACACCCAAGAAATTGATAATTAATTAAAAACAAATTGCGATCTAAAAAAATTACATTCAAGCGTTCTTTCAACAATGTTCCCAGACATTATTTTACATTGTTGAGAACGCATCAAGCAATAATAAAAACATCCGTTTTCCAATAATCCAATAATCTTACAATCAGAAGAATGAATATTAAAAAAAGAACAACGACCCTGACACCAAAAAACGTTTCCAACGATTTAAAAACTATTCTTAAAATAAAAAAATCTGAAGAACATTCCGAAGCAATCCAGGTCTTATAAAACCGAATAAAACTCTCATTTCTGGTAAAATGAATCCCGAAGCTTTTTGTTTTGACCTCAGATCAAAGCCCAAACGAAGGCACGTGTGTTAATTCAGAGCACGTGGGCGCAAACACATTACTTCTAGCCTTTTTAAGATATTACATCATAAATCCACAAATCTGAAAAATCTCATCAAAACTCCCATTCCATTAGTTCCCTGATAACCTGAGAATCCGAAAAAGGGTCGCCGATAAGGGCAAATCGCAGCCCAACCTTTCAACCCACCTTGGCATTTTCTCAAGAAGAAAAACAGTTTCGAGAAAAATTTCCAGGGATTCAAAAACCCAGAATTCGAAACTCACCAGCTTGCGTAAAATCCGTGACGATGAGAACGAGGCAGCAAAGTGCCAGCGTGATAAAACTCGCCATCGGTTTTCGATTCGGAAACATGGCGTCCTGACAGCCGGGTCGGGTGTGAACGAGTTCCGTCCAGAGAATTCCCTTTTTTTCGTCTTTCTGGAACCTGGAGGAAATTCACTCCTCGTCCCAAGAACGCGACATTTTCTTCGCGGCCGCGAAATAACTCCTAGAGACTCACTGCATAATTGTTATTAATTCGGAGCATTTTCGATAATATAAAAAGAGCGAAAACCGTCGGCACGCGCCGAGATTCACTCAGTTCACTTGCACTCATAACACTCGCGCAATGCCGGTTTGATTCGGGTAAACCCGACCGAGACGTCCGAGACAGAGAGCTGAGAGAGCATGATAAGAATACATGGTCTAGCCCACAGTGACGCAATGTGGGCGCCCTGTGCCACTGCGCTTGCGTTGAGGCCGCGCGCTGGTTGGCCGTAGTTGGCGCGCAATTCAAGATGGGCATTAAAAACAATTCTTGTAATTAAAATGAATAATTATTATAAAATGCACAAGAATATACATATATTGTATAACTCTTGATTTTAGCCAAGAAAAAATATATAATATTTGAGTAGCTTTATAGACACACGACCATTGCAGAACATAATAATAATAATAAAAACACTTCAATATTTCGAAATAATTTTTTCAGCTTAGATTATTGTTCTTTATAATTGAGACGTGGCAAAGCGACGCTCAAAATAAGAAAAGAACCCTAGCGAAAGTTTCGGATACGAATTCATTCCGAATCATTCAGAATCATTCCGAAATCTGTATCGAACCACTCACAATCAATCCGAACCAATCTGAAAAAAGTTCTCAATTTCTTTCGATCTAAATTGGTCAAAAATCAATCCGACTCAAACCGAATCAATCCGAGCTTCCAATCCGAATCAATCCGAACCAAATTTTCAATCCGAATGAATTCGAATCAATCCGAGCTCGTATTGATCTAAACCGATTTTTAATCCGAATTAACCAGATTCAATCCGAACTCGGATTCATTCGGATTGAAAATTCAGTATGTATCAATTCGAGTTCGGATTGATTCCGATTTAAAGTTTTGTCTGGATTGGTTCGGACTGATTCGGATTGGAAGTTCGGATTGAGTTTGAACCAATTTGGATCGAACGAAATCGAGAACATTTTTCGGATTGGATCGGAATGATTCGGAATGAATTCCTATCCGAAACTTTCGCCAGGGAACGAAAATCATCATTGCTGCTAGAAAATAGTGCAATGGGGAGCTTTCGGAAGCTAAACAAAAAAAATATCAATTCGAATGAAAAGAAAAAATCGACTAAAATTTGAATTCTCAAAATAAAGGACGACATTTTTAAAATCAAATATCTAGGCCTTCTGAGCCTGCTCCTGTAATCAATTCTATATCAAAAAATGTTCCCAAAAAAAATTCCCTTTCTAAAGTAATATGTTAGTAGCAATTGAAAAGTAAAAATTTTAAAAATTAAAAAATTAAAAATTAAAAAGAAAAAAAGAATTTATCAATCAAACTTGGGCAATACATTTTTAAATGTCCTCTCTCAAATTAAAAAAAAAAACAAAATAAAAAAAGAGGAAAGATAAAGAAGTCAACCTCCAAACCCCCTTCCTTCTTTTCTTCTCTCGTCCTTTTTGATTTTTATTATTTTTAATTCTTATCACAGCCGCTCCTGCTTTGCATATTTGCTGAAAAAACTCTTTATCGCAATTAATATTGAAATTAGATTTGAGCATGAGTGGTTGGAAGTAATAAAGAAAATTATATATTTATAGCAATTAAAGAATAACAATTTAAGAAAATAAATTCGAAATATGTAAATAAAAATTTAAATTCATATTTAATGTACAACATTCAAATTCAACTACAAAATTCTTGAAAATTAACAAATAAGAATCGAATGATCAAATTTGGACAACACATTCTTAAATGTCCCCATTCAAATTCAAAAAACCAAAATAAAAAAAGAAAAAGAAGGCAACCTCTAAAATTTCCTTCCTTCTTTTTTTTCTCGTTTTTTTTATTTTTATTATTTTTAATTCTTACCACATGTGTTCCTGCTTTGTATGTTTTCTAAAAAAACTCTCAATCGCAATTAATAATAAAGCATAAATGTAAAATAAATGAAAAAGTAATGTAATATCACAGTATCAGAAATTCTTAACTTTCAAATTCTAATATCATAATGAATTGCATCTCTAGACTCTTAAATGCTAATGTCACAATAAATATCAGATTCTCTAAAAATGAAGCGAGTCGACTGCGAAAGTAGTGAGACGAGTTCACAGAAATCAGAAAGCCATGCGACCGCGGAAGAAGAAAATGATCCATCAGACGTGAAAATAAAACTTAGGAGTTTTCAGGAAGTAAAAATAACCAGTAATACTTTTCAGAACTTTTTCAATACGAAATTTAGGGGATTGTATCATAACTGTACATATGAATGCATAATAATATTAATTTCTGCATCAATTGTCACGTCTGATTAATTGTATAAAATTAATGTTGTTACAATTGACAAATTTTAATTCATGTGATGTTAAGAATTTATAATTAATTATTATTATTATTATTAATAATAATTTAATATGAAAGAGCGACTCTGAAACCTCTGACGTCACATTGATTTTCATCACTTTTTTTAATAAGAAAAATATATTACTCGTAATATTTGTATGCATGCAACTTATTGAAATTATTTGATATATCTGCCTGAATTGTCACATCAAAGATTTTAAATGTGATAATCCAAATGTAATTAATTACATATAATTAATTTATAGGTCTTTATTGAGCCATAAAACAAATGTTTGAAATTTTATATTCCTATTGAATAGAAAGTTTAAAAACAAATTAATTTTTATACTTTTGTTACTTAATTTGTGCACTTGGAATATTTTAACTTGTTTTGTGAAATACAAAATTTACTTTATACTTTAAACCTCTTTTGCATTATTATTCCTATGTTTTACCATAATAATGAATGTTTGATGGTTGAATTTTAGACATTTTTAAATTATACTCGTTTATGCCTACAAGGATAATAGTTTTATGCTGCAAGTGGAAGAGGGTTCAGAAATGTATTGTACTCTGATCTTCACATTATTAATTCACATATATTTTTTGATAACACAAACTATTCACAGGACTGCACTGTAGGAAAAAACATGATAAATCTAAGTATAGACGCGAGTTAGTGAACAGAGTTAAAAGACGGGGTAAAGGTACCGATGGTTCGAGAGTATCTGATGAGATCTTACAGAGGAAGTTACATTGAGGTCCAAATCGAGGTACAAGTAGGAGGATTGACCAATTAGAGTTCGAAAATTCGTTGGTGGGATCGGTAGGCGACACCCTCTGCAAAGGGCTAGTGAAAAATGCAGCTGTCGGGTTTCTCCGGAAATAAAATATTCTGGGTAAGGTCATCCTTGAATTTCGATGGTCTCATCATAAACCGCTTAAGTATACAACTCCAGACTGAAACTTCTCTCCAAGCTGATGGAATAATGCCTAATCCTGAACAGATGTACAAGTTTACATGGAATTGGAAAGTAAAAGAAA
>JAUMHM010000072.1:8300672-8321802 GCA_032362435.1 Melikaiella ostensackeni | reverse complement strand
CAATGTATTAAGAAAAGGATGAGAAGAAAACATGCAGAGTATGTGAATGGGTAGAAGAAACATGGGACCATATATGAGAGAAAAGGAGGTTCTTAAAAATCGTTGTCTCTTGAATTTGTTTCGAATTTAAATACCCTTAATTCATCGTCAATAACAAGAATCAGTGGGGGGAAGCAAGAAAGTTATCGTTTTTATATACAATTTACTAAAAGATGTGTCATTTTTCATAAGAAACAAATTACTTTCAAATAGAAAATAATATTTTTTGAAAAATTTAACTTATAAAAATATCACTTTTTTGTATAATCATATATAAACTTTTCCATGATTCTATAGTATTACCAATATTATTTTTGTTGTTGAAATTTTTTATTCAATTTATTTTAAAGGTGAAGGCGACTCCCTTTGTAGTAAATTCGAATAACCAATTAAAAAAGGTAGACCGAATTCGTCGAGGAATACCAGATGCCTGGGCAGAATATTTAGCTGTAAACGGACTCAGCAGTGAGACTGACAAGAAAATTATTGAAAAGGAATTAACTTTCGGTTATAATAATCTTCAAGTTACTGATTTTGTCTGGAACGAACTTGGACTGCCACTGACTCAGGGAATTCCTGATCCTTGGAAGCCAGTTCTGTCAGAAAATGACTTATGTTTTGGCGGCGAAAAAGCAGTGATTTGTTCGGTAAAAAATTACAATTATTTTTAAAAAATAATATTTTTAAAAATTCATATCGAAATAGTTATCTTAGTAAGCGAAAAAGATAAAAATCGAACAAAAATAAATAAAGAAGAACTCGATCCAGGGAGATTCGAACCTCGAACGGCTTCATTTTTGGCCGCGCCCTTAAACTTTCAGCTGACGTAAAAACTTCGAACTAAAATATCTCAAATACTAAGTTCTGCTTAAAAAAAAGAAGTGTTTAATGGATCAACTAATTTAATAAGATAATAATCGAAAAGTAATTATTTGAATATTGTTTTATAGTGCGATCCGACAAAATTAATAGAGCCAAAATTAGCTAAATGTCGAATTCCTCATGAAAGAAATGCAAGAAAAGTGAAATGTAAGTCTTCCAAACGAGAGTTCCGAAAATCTTTGAATAATTTTGAGCCTTACGAAATTCCTGAACAAATTTCGAAAGAAAGGATAAACAGTAAAAGCAAGGAAAAAGTAAATAGAAAATGCGATCAAAATTTGGAAAAATTTCTACCCAGAAGTGAAAATAAAAATAAAAATTTTAAAATTTTGCAAGAGAAAAATAACGTTATTCAGTGCGATATAAGTGGCAAAATCACTTTTCACACCCAGGAAGGAAAAAGTTTCGACGGAATAGGATCTTTCAAATTTAACTGTCGTCAAAATGGAAAATTTACTTCCCAAGAAATACAGGTTTGAGAATTTTGATTTCTATAATTTTTTTATCTTTATAAAAAATAAGTTTCAACCAAATGCTTAAAAATTTCCGATGAATATTAATGAAAAAAAAACTTATTTAGAAAGGAGAAAGTCATCAATATTTGCCTGATTTTGCCCCTAATATTTACAACAAGTTCGCCCAAAACCTTGAGCCCAAGAAACGATTATCAAAGTTGAAAAATATTTTCAGTGGTAAGAAAGATAATGAAAATGAAGATTTTAATGGAGAGGAAATGAAGTTCATTTGTTGCAAATGTTCGTGTCCTTATTTCAAAGTCTTGGCAGAAGAATTGTTTGATGATAATTTATTGAAAGAAATAACGAAAAAGGATTGTAGGTTTTTAATTTAAAAATACAAAATTTATTTGAAAAACACAACATTTATTTTAAAAATGAAAGGGAGAGTCTAAATATAGAAAAATTAAATTATATGCTAGGAAATAAAGTTCAAGCTCATAATCATTAATTATTTTTCTTTCGGTAGCTAAATCTAGCGAAGTATCAAAAATTCAAACTGAGAAAACCAAAATAAAAAAGGAAAAAATTCGCTGCAGTATAAGCGAGTGTAAAATAAACAAAAAGAATATGGAGCATCATTCAGAAAAAAAAATGGGAAAAGATAAATTGATGAAAAATTTATGTGAGGATAAAGTGACAGATAGTTTTGAAGAGGAAATTCCGAATGATGAAAACGGCTGCGGTTGTGAAATACAAAATAGCGAAGACAGCATTAGCAGTGGAAATAATGCTGATGTTTCAGACGTTTCAAGGTAAAAATCCAAAAAATTATTTATAAATGGCTTTATAAATAAAAATATTTCATGACATCTGCAGGGATCACAGCGGTTCAGTAGATCAATTTTTGGTAAAATAGGGGATTAAAATGGGATTTCATTGATTATGTATTTACAACTTTTTACATGATATAGGTATCTCGCAAATTGTACGAAAGTATCCTCTAAGTATCAGTAGCGCCTTTTCTTAGCAACATTTCCACATACTATATAGTCATTTTTGTGCTTAAAAAAATGTGTTTAGCCTGGTTTAAAAAATTGAGCCTCCCGATGCAATAATCGGTCGAGCGCTCGAAAACGCGTAGATGTATTGTCCAAGGTGTGACGTCACACTTGAATTTTGAATTTCGGAAAGTACAAAAATGAAAAATACAGTCATGTAGGACTTCAAAAAATATTACCAGTCTCCATTAACGGTTTTTTCCTAAAGTTGTTATTTTTCATGTAAAAAAATGAAAACCCCAATTTTTCGCACTGTAAATTCCTTTTTTTTTACAACATAAACTGCCGAAACTTGATGAAATTTTGTCCAAATTGGAGTAAATAATAACCAGTTTTAGTCAACAGACTCTAGCGATGCGTTTGAGAAGAAAAAAAGTATTGAAAATATATTATAAATGAACAATATTTTAATGTAAATAAAAAACCACGTTTTCCGTCATTCTGAAGAAAAAAGATTCGAGGGAATTTTGGATTTGGAAAAACTTCCAGCGACAAAGTTGTTCAGTAGGGTATGCGAAAGATTTTTGTGAATTTTAATAAACATCGGTTATAAAGTATCGTATTTACGGCAATTTGTTTATGAAACTGCGTCGCTGGAAGTTTTTCCAAATCCAAAATTCCCTCAACTCTTTTTCTTCGGAATGACGGAAGACGTGGTTTTTCATTTACATTAAAATATTGTTCATTTATAATATATTTTCGATACGTTTTTTCCTCTCAAACGCATCGCTAGAGTCTGTTGAATAAAACTAGTTATTATTTTCTCCAATTTGGACAAAATTTCATCAAGTTTCGGCAGTTTATGTTGTAAAAAACACGAATTTTACAGTGCGAAAAATTGGGTTTTTTATTTTTTCACATGAAAAATAACAACTTTAGAAAAAAACCGTACTGGTACTATTTTTTGAAGTCCTACATGACTGTATTTTTCATTTTTGTACATTCCAAAACTTAAAATTCAAGTGTGATGTCACACCTTGGACAATAATTCTACGCGTTTTCGAGCGCTCGACCGATTATTGCATTAGGAGGCTCAATTATTCAATTTTGGAGGTTAAAAATTGAAACTTATTCAATTCTGAAGACTTAAAATTGAAATTCATTCGATTTCATAGATTTTCAATTCAAAATTCATCAATTTTTATGAATTTCAGTTGAATATTCATTATTTTGAAATGCTTACAGTGTAAAACGATATAATTTTAAACGTTTTTTTTTTTGGAATATGTAGTTCAACTTTGAAGATTTAAAATAGAAAATTCTTCAATTTTGAATATTTGAAATTGAAGACTTTTCAATATTTAATGTGTAAGATAGAAAATAATGTAATTTTGAAAGTTTTTTTTTTATTACAGTTCAATTTTGATGACGTAAAATTAAAAATTCTTCAATTTTTAAGATTTACAATTGAAGATTCATTAATTTGGAATGTTTACAGTTTAAAATGATGTCATTTTGAAAGTTTTTTTTGAATACGTAGTTCAATTTTAAAGATTTACGATGAAAAATTTTTCAAAATTGAATATTCCAAATAGAAGACTTTCTAATACTTAATGTGTAAAATAGAAAATGATGCAATTTTGAATGTTTTTTGTTGGTATATAGTTCAATTTTGAAGATTTAAAACTGAAAATATAAGATTGACAATTAAAGACTCATCAATCTGTAATGTTTATAGCTTCAAATTATGTAATTTAGAATGCATTTTTTGGAATAGTTCAATTTTGATCATTTAAAATTAAAAATTATTCAATTTTAAAGATTTTCAATTTAAAATTCTTCAATTTTTACGATTTATAAATGAAGATTCATTAATTTGGAATGTTTACAGTTTGAAATGATGTAATTTGATATTATTTTTCTTTGAATAGTTCAATTTTGAAGGTTTAAAATTGAAATTCATTCCATTTTGAATATTTGAAATTGAAGACTTTTCAATATGTAATGTGTAAAATAGAAAATAATGTAATTTAAAATGTTTTTTGTTATAGTTCAATTTTGAAGATTTAAAATTGAAAATTTACAATTGAAGATTCATTAATCTGGAATGTTTAAAGATTAAAATGGTGATTTTAGAATGCTTTTTTAGAACTGTTCAATTTTGATCATTTAAAATTGAAAATTATTCAATTTTGAGATTCAAAATTAAAATTCAATCAATTTTAAAGATTTGCAATTTAAAATTCTTTAATTTTTACGATTTACAAATGAAGATTCATTAATTTGCAATGTTTACAGTTTAAAATGATGTAATTTGATATTCTTTTTTTGGAATAGTTCAATTTTGAAGATTTAAAATTGAAATTCATTCAATTTTGAATATTTGAAATTGGAGACTTTTCAATATGTAATGTGTTAAATAGAAAATAATGTAATTTAAAATGTTTTTTGTTATAGTTCAATTTTGAAGATTCAAAATTAAAAATTTATAATTGAAGATTCATTAATCTGGAATGTTTATAGTTTGAAATGGTGATATGTAGAATGCTTTTTTAGAATTGTTCAATTTGAATCATTTAAAATTGAAAATTATTCAATTTTGAAAATTTAAAATTTTAATTTAATCAATTGTAAAGATTTGCAATTTAAAATTCTTCAATATTTACGATTTAAAAATAAAGATTCATTAATTTGGAATGTTTACAGTTTAAAATAATGTAATTTGATATTCCTTTTTTGGAATATAGTTCAATTTTGAAAATTTTAAATTGAAATTTGTTCAATTTTGAAGATGTAAAATTGAAGTTTATTCAATAGACTGTCACATTGAAATGATAGAAAAAGTCGCAAGACAACAAACAAGCGAAAAGCGAGCGGTAACAGAGGAGCTTTAGTGTGGACAAGGTGAATTGAATGAATTTGAAGATTATTATTATTAATATTGATGAAATTTGAAGAGCTTATTTTTACCACTAATATCTCGAAAATGACACAAGGATTTTTCGAAATATTGAATTTTACATTTTTTTTTACACTTTATAATATCTAAAGAATATATAGTAATAATATAATATAATAATACATAATTCAAATTTTGAATTATGCGAATGAAAAAAGTTTCACTATAAAAAAAAACAATTTTAAAAATATTATAAGAAGAATATAAAATAATATAAATAAAACTCTTATATATAATAATATAAAAGACTCCTTAATTCGAAGCGAATCGACTGACCTTTGACATTAATACATTTTATTGAAGAGCAAGGAAGTTATGGTCATTTATAATATTTGAAAATTTTTATATTTACAGTAAAAAAATTTGTATTTTTACGGTGGGCACTCCCTAATATTTATAACATTTTCATTATTAATTTTAAGTATTGGAAAAAATCATTAATGCTTCCTTTATCAGGAAGCAAATATATTTTCTAATTAATCATAATGAGGTAGCAAAGTACTCATCAAATCAGCACCATACACTTATAAATGTAAATAAAGTGGAAACACTCGAGATCGAATTCACAGATATTCTTTTACATATTTGAGTTACATGAAAAATGAGATTCAGTGAAACGCATTAGGTAGCAATATTTTTCAGTGCCAAATTTTAATAAAAAAACTATTTTAAATACCTGTATTAAAATTTAACAAATTTATTTCCTCGTAATTCAAGTAAAACAAAAATAAAGTATCAATACATTATTTATCCTTAAAACTAAAATAAAAAAATGTAATAATACTATAAGTCGCTTTGATTTAAACATTATTAAATTCATTTGAGAATGATCGAGAATAATCAAATTATAAGAAACATTTTTTCACGTGTTTGTTTCATTACTTGTTTTACAAATTTCACATTTAATCAACTTATTTTTTGATTAATAAATGTTGATAGCATAAGAAAAATAAAAATCTTGTCACTTAATTGACATAATTGTACCAAAATTTAGCGTAATGTTTTCTTCTATAAGAATGAAATACTTTCGATTCTTAAAAATTATGAAAGAAAATATCTAACAATTTCAAAATTCATTTCTCTGTTACTTTTTTTTACCCTTGTTGATGGACAATACCTTATCTTTCAGCATTTTGTCTTTCTTTTTCATAACTTCTTTATGCTTTTCCCGCTCACTTACAAATTTTCTTTCTATTTCTGGGTCCAATCGAAACTGCGTTATTTTATCCAAAATTCTGTAAACGAAATGATTGTAGAGCGCCTTGTAGCTTCTCGCTTCTGGGATTAACTTGAAAACAGAGAAAATATTAAAAACATTAATGACGTTGATGATTATGAATGACATTAATGATTGATGATGGTATTATTATGAGTAATATGTTCATGGCGGCCACTCTAATCTTGGAAACAAAATTCCCGATTTAATAAATAAATTATTATTAACGAAATAAGTAAAGAAGTGAATAGTTTGTTATTACTTTTAGTTTTTTAACGTCAGACCAATAATTGTCGCTGAAAACCATATTAATAGTATTCGTTTTTTGCACAAAGGCAATCAAGTTACGAGTTTCCCAGGCAGCGTAGGTGGAACTATAATAAGAATAAATATTAAATGAAGATCAGATTAAAATTCCACAGTAAATTAAAAATATATATCTCACTTACGACACCTTTTTTGGACATCCAGATTTATCTTTGGGTCTGTCCTTGTTTAATTCTTTTATCCATTCCATTATTTTTGGAGTTATTATGCCTCCCAAAATTTTTAAATGCCTGAAAAAAATATTAATCCTTTTAGTAGTTTTCGTTAGCATTAATATTTGGAAACGAATATGTGGTGGATAATAGGTAAAATTGCAAATTTAAAGCTTGAAAAATAAATTATTGAAAATTAAATATTAAAATTTTCACTTGAAAAGAGTTCTAAAGATAGAAAAAATTTTCGAAGTAAATAATTCTTTGGTATAATTACCGTGGTACTGGTGGCAATTTATTTTTATCATTTTGTGGAGGTTCTGTAAAATATTCATTTTCCTCGGAAGAATCCGAAAAACGTGATTCGACAATTTCCTTTGGATGATTTCCATTTGATTCTGTGCCATCTTCTTTGTCAGAAATGTTATCAAAACTTTCTACCATAGGTTTAGCTCTTTTTGGTCTTGAAGAAATTGAAGAAACATCAACCGCTCTTTTGGAAGTTCCCTAAAAAAAAAAGAATCCTAGAATAAATTTAAATATTTGGAAGAATAAAGTGAATACAAATTAATGTGAAACAATTAAAGTAAAAGCAAACATAATAGTCACTTTTAATTTAATTCATTATTTATATTTATTTATATTTGAATACCTTTTGCGATTCAGGAACCTCTGAAGCTTTAAATCGATTTCTAAAGAAAAAACTTACATTATGAGGAAAAATATTAGATCTGAAACAATAAATTAGTTAATTCGCGTACTCGACTCACAATAGACATGATTTTGATCCACAAATCATTTTGGAAAATAGACATAGACAACTTCGTTTTAATCTAGAGTCTCCAACACTGAAAACCAATCCATTTTAGACATTTATTTATTTAATTATAAATTCACAAAATATTTGACAAAATAAAATAAAAATGGATTTTCCCATATAATTAGGAAAATTTGCCTTACTAATAATTGTTAATATCCAGAATTCTTCTATGATCCACACAATCCTCTATGAACTTGACATTGAATACAAATTTGAAACTGTATGCATGAGCTGGAAGTGTGAATGTCAAGACATTTTCTTTTGCAACTGTTTCTACTATTCCTCCATTGGTCTGCAATTTTAATTGGAATTTATTAATTCATGTAACTTAAAAAGCTGTTATTTCTATCATTGATCGAATCCATTTGAAATCAGGCAGGTTCTAAACTTCAAGTCGCAGAATCTCTAAGCGACGAAATATGTATTTTTTCGAGGAAATTAGGCGACACGTATTTTTCTCATTTGAGATTTAAAAAATTTCCACGGAGCTATGAGTATTTTAATTTTCACGTCTAGTTTTCAATAAAGAAGGACAAATTTCTTGGTTAAACTTACATATTTCTTGATCTAATTCAGATCCCAATTTTATTTTTAGAGTCTGATGAGTTTTACTCTTATTTTTTCGAAGTCCGTCGGGACATTTGAAAAAAGTTCAAAATTATCAATATAGCGAGGATTTGTTTGAAAATATAAGAAGTCGATTTTAACAAAAGACACACACCCACATTTTTTGCCAATTTTTCGTTGAATTTTCCCTTCTATAAAGAAGACATCCTGGGAGTTTTACGTGGACTAAAAAATGTTTGTGGACAGGAGACTTTTTCATCATAAAATAGAATTTTCGCATTTGTATCGGAAGTAACGAAAGATACAAAGAAATTTTAATATGGAAGTTTGCACGACTAAAAAATTTCTACAAAAAATACCTCTTGCAATTTTCAAAAATCTTTCATCCTACACGAGAAAAATTCAAAAATTATATTTTTAGGCAAAAATGTCTACTAAATTCTCATAAATTCTCTTGAATTGAACGTGACTTTTTAAACTCTTTTTAATTCTTTGAATTCACTTGAACTCACCTTGAGTTCTACTGAATTAACATTGAATTCTTTCGAATTCCTCGAACTTTTTAAATTCTTTGAATTTCATAAATTCTTTGAATACCCTGAATACTTTTAATTCCTTGAATTCTCTTAATTGTCTCGAATGAACTATGAACTCTTTTGAATTCGCTTGAATTATTCTTAATTTCTCTTGAATTTTCTTGAATAAACCTTGAATTTTTTTAATTCCTTTAACTCTTTAAATTCCCTACAGTCTTTGAATACCTTGAATTCTTTGAATACCTTGAATACTTTTAATTCCTTGACTTCTTATAAATCCTTGAATTCTTTTGAAATCTTTGAATTAACCTTGGATTGTTTTAAATTCCTTTGAATTCTCTCGAATTAACCATGAAATCTTTTGAATCCCCTTAAATTACCCTCAAATTCTCTTGAATTCTTTTGAATTCCTTGAACTCTTTGGGTTCCTTGAAATCCTTGAGTTCCTTCAAATCTTTCAATTTTTGATGTCCTTGAATACATTGAGTTTTTTGAATATCTTGAATTCTTTAAATTCCTTGAATTTTTTCAACTCTTGAATTCTTCCAATTTCTTGAATTTTTATAATTCTTTGAATTACTTGAATTCTTTAAATTTTTTTGAATTCTTCTAATTTTCCTCGTAAACATTGTTGTTGGGGTAAACATTTGCGTGGGTTTTTTTTTTTTTTTTTGTTAAAATCGACTTCTTATATTTCCAAACAAATCGTCGCCAAAATGTTAAACTTTTTTCAAATTTTCCGACGGACTTCGAAAGAGGACGGCTAAACTCATCAGAATTTAAAGAAGAGTTAAAAAGAAGAATTTAAAGAAGAATTTAAAAAAGAGTTTAAAGAAAAAATTGTGTTTTATTTTTTAAATATATGTCAAATTTCAAATACTCTTAAATTTGTGGAATTTTTTTTGTTCCAAATCGAAAAAATACGTATCGCCTAATTTTCTCTAAAAAACAACGTGTTTCGTCGGTGAGAGATTTTGCGACTTGAAGTGTAGAATCTGCCTGATTTGAAATGGATTCGATCCATTAATTATTAATTATGAAGCCGGAGTTTTTCCTTTCATTAAATGTGCGAATGCTTCGAAATTTGCATGGCTTTATACTTAGTCTCTTTAAATATTTGTCAGTTTTAAATACTTGTCTCTTTAATATATCAGCGATTTAAACTTGTTTTCTTTATAATTTTAGAGCCTTTACGTCAGATTATCGAGATAACTAATATTTTCTCTTTGTTCATTATTTCAATTATGAACTGAAAGTATTTTTGAAATTCCAAAGAAGCGACGTAATAATTAACAAAATTCCCTCATTTATGAAATCCATTTAATTAAAAACCGCAAGAAAACCTTTTGTGAGATTTTGAGGTTATGTACATACCTCTATCAAGAATGTATACTTTTCCAATTGGTTATCAGGTAAATCTGCCAAGTAAAAAGGCAACGGAATACGGTTTTCTGTTTGAAATAACCGTCCCATTTTTTAATATATCATAAAAGTATTTTAATATCACAAAGAAACAAAGACTACAGTGACTAGAGATAACAATACTTTGTTGACGCAGCGTTGAAGAAAGTAATTTGCGCACGTTTTACATATTCACTTTAATAAAAAATTTAAAAAAAAACGGTGATTTGAATTTTATTGTGGTAACTTTTTTTTCACTTTTTACAATTCTGGCAGGCTCAAATAAACATAATTAATTATTCAACTTTTTACCGAACGCAACAAAACGTATAAAATCTCGAATCAAAAATCGATTGTCGAATTGGCGGGAAACCGCAAGTCATTCTGATTGGTTGAGAGGTTTAGACTGTTTCCCTCTCAAATTCAAAATTTTTGAAGCAAGAAAAACTATTTTTGATTTAATAATCGAAATCAAAAGGGGAGAGCATTAAACTGAATACCTGAATCAGATTTGATTAATAACATCACAAATCACTTCTGTAACTTATATTCCAAGCAGAAAATTTTAAATATTTCATTCGAATATGTTGAAACTTGTTCAAGGTATTATTTATTATTCAAATTTATCTTTGTACTCAAATATATTCTGAATTACTGTCTGAAAAGACGTTAAAAACGTAATAGAAACACGTCCATATTTTCAAAATTCAAAATTTCCGCGGTGGACAGTTCTGACCTCTGTTCGCCATTTTTTGAATTAAATGATAAAAATCGCGGGATTTCGATAGATCGAAATAATGGCGATGATGGCGATGGCGTCCGAGGAAAGCCGACTCCGCCAAATGTGTCGTGTGGCGTTCTTTTTGCAAAAGTGCAAGGTGTTTTAACAATTTTGTGACCTTTGTGTTGTTATTGAAATCCGGGGTCGTACCTTTCTCCAGGAATGTAAACGGTATGTTGCTTCTGTAATTTTTAACCAAGTTTCCAATCTTTTTCCTCCTTTATGTCAGACTGTGTCAGATTGTGTCTTCAACTTTTGTTCCTTTTAAACTCTGTTGCTCATATGCTGTTATATATTATTGCAGAAAATAGAGTTTCTCCAGGTCCGGAATCATTATATCTTTGAAAATATTTCATGGAAATGCAAATTTTCATGAGGGCTTGGAGTGAAACTATACGAATTAAAAGCACGATGTGACGTATTATTATTGACTCCTTGGAAGTTGAGTGGGGTCCACGTCGAGACCCCAGCTGGTTTAGTCCGAAATTTATAATTAATGATTCGCGAAAGTTGTGTTAATCGTGTTAATTCAATTCATATTTTTTTTAAGCTTCAACTTTTTTTGGTATTCTTTATTATTTTGTGAATTTGAAGGCTTTCATTGTTCGTTAGTTGTGTTTGATTTCTTGCATTATAAGCTTTGGTTTATCGTGCAAGTTGATACAAGTTGATAAGGCGCTTATCAAGGGCAAAGCACGGTTGCAAATTTTGTGCAGTAATCGCTAATAAAAGAAATATTTTGCTTTTTTAATTTTTTTTGTATGGGTTGTTTTTAATTTGAATGTAATACGAGTGTATCGATATTGAGATTCATAGTTAAATTCAGCTAATATTTTTTTTATACAAATTTCCAAGTTTGAAGGATTTTGTTCATTTTTTTTTTATTTTCTCAGCTTCCTGTTTGAAATGTCAAAATTTTTAAGCTTGAATTTTGAGCCTTAGAATTGGTGATTTTAAGAGTAGCGTCCAAAAAGTAATAATTGCTTTTTTTCTTTTGTAAAATTTACTAGTTTAGAGTTTATAGCTAAGATGACACTTTTTTCTTGCAGAATTTGTAATTATAAAATCTTTGAAACGATTATTGAATAAAGTGGATTAGTATTTTATAACCAGTTAATGAAAAGGTAGATTAATAAAGTTTATGACGAATTTTTTGGATAGGTTAATGTTTAAATTATTTGAGATTTAAATTTAATAGTTCAAAGATTAAATCTTGGCCTAATTGATTATTTTCTGATAAATTTTAACTAATGGTGCATATTGCATATTTAAAAACTTATGATTTTGAAAGATATCATAGAGAACTTCATTCTGAAAAATACAATAATAAAATAAGTCTCCATCATCTAATCTTGAAAATATTTTTTGCGGAAACTTAAACTAGAATTCCAAGATTCTGCGTATTTTCTAGGAATAAAAATGTCTCGTCGGCGATCAAGTGCTGCTAGTTGCCAGCTCGCAACTGCCGGTAAGATTTGTTTATTCTGTGGACTTTCCGAAGACAATGAAATTGAATATGGAAAGCTGTACGAGCTTGGAACGATCGTTACACATTATTACTGCCTAGTAAGTTTTTAATCTCGATTAGTTAATTTAATTCTTTTAAAAATAAAGCAAAATAAACAAAAATTTTTATGTTAGAGGATACTAATAAATATCATTTTCCCAGCTATTGTCCTCGATGATGGAACAAAGAGGTCGTGATGAACAGGGAATTTTAGGTTTTTTATCAGCAGACATTCAAAAAGAATTGCGAAGAGGAAAACGAGTCGTAAGATCATACAGAAAATTTCTTTTTTAATATAGTATATCAAAAATTAGAAAATTATCGTATACTTTTTTACTAAATATGTTCTATCTTTTACAGAGTTGCGTTCATTGCAAAAAGATCGGTGCGACCTTAGGATGCTGTAACACAAAATGCAAACGCGTCTTTCATCTTCCCTGTGGTTTGAGAAATGGATCGTTACATCAATTTTACGGTGAATTTAGGTAAAGAAAATTTTGAAAAGGTGCAATTTTCAGGATATCTGATTTTCGAAGCTTTGGATAAATGTATATTTTTTTTAGATCCTATTGTATCAATCACAGACCGAAACAGTTAATCGACTCTCGAGTCGTGGAGGAAGTCCAAAACGCAGAAAGTACTTTGTGTTACATTTGCTACGACAACGTTAATTACCTGGATATTTTGAAAACGTTGTGGGCCCCTTGTTGTAAGAAAAATGCTTTTTTCCACCGAAAATGTGTTCAGGTAATCGAACTTCCAAGTCTACCTACCTATCAGTCGCTTTAAAATCTACATTAAATTTAAAAAATGAAATTCTCTTTCAGCAACTAGCAAACAGCTCTGGATATTTTTTCAAATGTCCTCTTTGCAACAACAAGAAGGAATTCCAGGAAGCGATGCTCGAGCATGGCATTTTTATCCCTCTACAGTGAGTCTTTTCATTTAAAAAACATTATTTTTATCAATAATAATCATACTTTTGCAAGTTTAAAATTAAAATTTAAGAAATTAAATTCAGAATGAATCAAAACTTGAATTCCTGTTTAAAGTCCAGCATTCAATTTAACTACGAAATTTTTGTAAATAGAGAAAAAACAATCTAACGATCAAATTTGGACAACACACTATTAAATGTCTCCTTTAAAGTTGAAAAAATAACCAAAAAAAAAAGAGGACAGAAAAAGAAGGCAACCTCCACATCCCCTTCCTTTTTTCCAACATTCAAATTCAACTACGAAATTTTTGAAAATTGAAAAAAAAAACAAGAATTTAACCATCAAATTTGGACAGGACACTCTTAAATGTCTTCATTCAAGTCAAAAACATTAATTTCCAAGAATTTTGTAGTCAAGTTCCAAAATTTTGCTCTTTTTTCTGATTTTAAAAATATTATTTTAGGGATGCGTCTTGGGAATTGGTGCCAAATGCTTACCAGGAGTTGCTCTACAGGCATAACCAGTGCGATGCGGAGACGTGCGTCTGTCCGAAGGGAAGGTCGCACGCGAGCAGCAATGCGTGAGTACAATTTTTAAATAAAATATTTTAGTGTGTTCGGTGGATTCTGGGTTGCTACATAGTGTGGAAAATCGGAAAGAATCAGGGAATTTTGAAGTCGAAATTCTTTATCTATCCTGCAAATTTGTATAATTTATTACAAGTGAGGAAATACAAATGTATATTAATCACATGATTTTGATGTTCTAGGGGGCCGTCAAAGTAAGGATACCTCATGGCGTTAATTCAACTGGAGATAGTTCATTTTAAATCATATTCTACTTTAATTTAACTAACTTATTTTATTTCAAATTTCATGTGTAGAAGAATCTAAAGGCTGTTTTTTTCCTAGAATTTTTTATTTCAAGTCCTCTTTTTATCTTTTATTTTATTTTAAATTTCTAGCAAGTGGGAATTGGTTCTCTGTCGAATGTGTGGATCCCAAGGAATTCATAGGCACTGTGGCCACCTCAAATGGTCAAATTCTGCGTGGGAATGCGTCGAATGCTTATCAATTTTAGGTGAGGGTTCAATTATATTTAAAATAACGGAAAAACGAGGTTGTGTTTAAGTGTGGACTACGAGTTTGTGGTGCGAAATTTAAAACTCTAATTTAAATTCCTTTTTGCAGATAAATCCCCAATTGTAAATAGACCAATTCGAGAGGCAGTAGCAGCAGGGTAAAGAAAAACTCTATTTCATATATTTTTTTCATATTAACGTATTATCAGTAAATAAAAAAAATTGAATAACAGAGAAGCCGAAAACAGAGAGCCACACTCTGGAGACCTAGAGAGTGACAGTGAGCTTTCAGTCGGGCAAGACTCGAATCAACAAACTGAAAGCCACTCCGATAATCCCGACTCCGAAAATCTTCCGACTGTAAAAGTTCGACCCGGTCCTCTTTCATACAAAATGAAAGAAGTAATGAAAGTTGCCCAGAGGTAAGTAAATTCTCCGAAACATGTCTTCTCGAATTAAATTCTACCTCGTATTTTTAAATCCACGAGACTCAATTTTCAAATTTCTCTCAAGTTAAAAAAATCAAAGCTCGTGAATTTAAACACGAATTTCCTGAGGGGATTTATATAGGCCTGTGCAAATACCCTTATCGATTCTTTGCTTCGACTTTCGAGAAGCTAGAACAAATAAGGATCTAATCCGGCAGGGTAGAAAAGAACTAATTAGGAATAATTAAACTCTTAACTTGGTGTGATTGATTGCAGTCGACAGATGACGAAAGACTCTTCGAGTAGTCTCGAGGGAGCAAATTCGTTGACCAGCATGACGGAAAGTGAAAATGGCGATAAAAAAAACGTTGTTGTTGATGATCCAAATACCGTGATTTTACTTGACAGTGACGAGGAGCCCGAAGATATCGAGGTACGTTTACATTTTTTTGTCGCTGCCGCGTACCGAGAGAGATTAAAATCACCTTTTTGATTTTTATGTGACAGATTATTAGCGAAAAACTGAACCCCAAGGTGCTGACGACTAACGACGGTAGAAAAATTGAAATATTTGACATGAAACGACACGCTGAGCAACAAGCCAAGATGAACAAGATCGGGAATCAGAGTGCAGAATCTGCCGCAAGACTGAGTTCAGATTCTGCTGAAAGATTGAGTGCAGATTCTGCCAATGCTACTAATTCCTCGCCACAAAAAGAATCTAAACCTACGATTACTAGCATCCAGACTATGAAGAATGCATCTCCACAGAAATTTTTGGGAGACAGGTCTTTGCAGTCAAGAACAAATGCGGAGATGAAGGATTCGACGATTTTAGGCCGAATGCTTTCGGGTCCGAATCAGTCGATTTCGAATCCGAAATTTGTGAGTCCACAGGGTTTGACGCACGGATATATCAATCCGGGAACTACGCCACAAAATCAGAGAGAAATACTTCCGAAAAGTAGTTTAGAGGATAATCAGAGGATTCAGAATCCGGGAAGTACTCTCCAACATCCGAGAATTTTGAATCCACAGATTTCGAATTTGAAGTTTATTGCCAATACGAGAATGCTCAGTCCGCAAAGTCCGAGTTCACAATACAGACCGAATTTACTTCAACTGCAAACGAATCCAATTCTGAATCAAAGACCAATGACTCCCCAGATTTTTAATCAAAGAACGCCGCAAGTCTCGAACCAAAGATGTACAACTCCACAGAATATCCCAAGTCCTTTGAAACAATTTCCCACACTCTCGCCTTCGAAACAATTTCTCACACCCTCGCCTTCGAAACAATTTCTCACACCCTCACCCTCGAAACAATTGCTCACACCCCCGCCTTCGACACAAAATACAACTCCAACAAAAAGTGTGCATGGATTTTTGAATCTGGAAGTGAATCCAGGCCGAGCCCTTCCCTCGAATGTGCCACAGTTTTTCCAGCCGAAAATTCTCGAGGAACCATCGAATGGTATACAAATCTCGTCTGTGTGTTCTTTGGATCTGGAAACTTTCGAGAATTGGGAAACTGAGATGAAGAAGGAGGAGGCTGGGGACTTTCAGTTCAAGAGGAAAGCAGAGATGCCAGGACCGTCGCAATATTTTGAGAGGCTGCCTTTGGATACGAAGAAGACCAGGATTTCTGAT
Source organism: Melikaiella ostensackeni (assembly GCA_032362435.1). Classification (NCBI taxonomy): domain Eukaryota; kingdom Metazoa; phylum Arthropoda; class Insecta; order Hymenoptera; family Cynipidae; genus Melikaiella; species Melikaiella ostensackeni. Next base: position 8,305,062 of record JAUMHM010000072.1, on the reverse strand, counting down.
CCGGGGACTTTTCAGGCTTCGGGGAATGAAATCAAGACGGAAATGAAGATCCAGTGTGGAGAGATTAAGTATGAGAGTGGAGGGAAGGATTTGAATTTTAAGAGTATATATTCTAGGGAGTTTGTGGAGAGTAAGGAAGGGGAGAGGAAGGGAAGGTACATGCTTTTAAAGAGGAATTTGGTGGAGGAGGCATTGGCGAAAGCGAATATTACGCAGAGTGATATGATGAATGCGGGTATGACTGCGGCCAGTAATCAACCTTCAACGAGCAGTGTTAATATCACTTCGAATAACTACATTGCTCTGCCTCAGAGCAATATGACGTTTTATATGGGGAATGGAGAGTCACAGGAGGTTGTTAACATTGCTGGGAAGAAGGAAGGTGGTGTGAGTACTTTGAAGATATCATTAATTAGTTGTAGTCAACTGTTTCCTGTACTTGAATGGATGGTGTCCGGAGTCAAGTTGAAAGATATGTAGTTCTCTCTTCATTTTTAGATTCAGTTTCCCTTATTTCGAGGAATTTTCAAAATTTTTCATCTTAAACTTAATTTTATTAGTTTGTATATCAAAGCAGAGACGAATAATATACAATTAGTGTATATTTCTCTTGAAGAAGTAGTTCTCAAAGAAATATATTGCTATTTAAATTTCGCGCCACAAAATCGTTACGCAGAGGCATCTAGCGAGAGTTTGGTCAGTAAGGGCGCAGTCCCATGGTGGTAGATTGGTAGAATAGTGGAATAGTTTTGACCAATAAGATGAAAGCACAAATTCTAGTTATCACCTCATTGCTTAAAACATTCCACTAATCTACCTCCATAGGACTGCGCCCTAAGCTATAAATAGACTTTCCTAGGAAACAAAGGAAATGACGTGCTTCTGTTAACAAGTTGTCCCCATTTCAACCAATCAGTTTGCTTCAATTTTTAATTAGTGTACTTCCGTTTTTGTTTTTTAGAAAAATTGTGAAATATGATTGGAGGTTTCGGTTGTTGTCCAGATTCTTCTAACTTGCCGTTCCGCGGGACCTCGGCTTTAAATCGAAATTTCATTGGCTCTGATTATTTCACGCGATTTCAGATTATAAAAAATATCTACGGTAATTTACATTGCTAAAATCTTAAAAAAAAAAACATTTTATACAAATTAACGGACTCGGTGATTAATTTGATGTTTTTCGTTTATCAGCTTTGCAATTATTCATTGTACGTTATGCGATCTACTGTACACGCGCACTGCAATCGTCACACTTAAACCTAACCTACAATTTGAACGCAATTATGGCGCGACTTGTAAATCGCGATATATATATATTTTTCAAAGTAACGATACCTAGTTCATCATTAAAATAATATATTCATGGCTTGACTCCCAGCGTCAACCCAATTCTTCGTGTTTGATTCAACGAAAAATGAATGCGTCAAATATAAAATTTTAATCAACTCATAAGTCAAATACAGTTGTATTTAATTTATGGTTCAAGAAAGAATGCAAGTCACTTGTCCTTCGATGTTCAATTGTATCACAGATAAGTTTGCACTCGTCCTAGAAACATGAATCAATATTGTAACACAATTGCACTTGTCAAAAGCTCGATCGTTATCGCTAACAAAGGACCCCGCACACAATACATGGGAAAATGTCTTTCGGTGTATTTGGCTGACTTGGTAATATTGTAGGTTATAAGGGTCCAATAAAATATCCTCAACAAAATTTTGTAAAAAAATGGACAGTTTTAGCGCTATACGGCGCCAAGCGCTGAAAATCGGTGTGTATGATATACAGGTATCTGCATAGTATTAAGAGCAAAAACAGCGACAAAATAAGAATCACACATTAAAATGTGGTCAGCATTGCCCTCGCTTATTCCGATAGCTCTCAGAGCGCGCTTCTGGTAACAGCCGAATGCTAAGCGCTCAATATTTTGAATGAACTGCAACACTCACAGTTTGAAAGCAACAACGGTGCTAAAATAACGTCAGCATCAAGTGCGGTGATAAAATCATATAAATCGCCTGCTTCTCGCAGCGTTAGAACGCGAAGCGCTTAATATTTTCAATTTTTTGCAACATTCACAGTTTTAGGGCAGCAACAGTCCTGAAATTAGGTCAGTATCAAGGCCTATTGTGTCAGTCATGTATATCGTCAACTTCCTGCTACGTTCGAACGTTAAGCACTCAATATTTTCAACTAACTACAACACACGCAGTTTGAGGGCATCAACGGTGCTAAAATAAGGTCAGTGTGAAGTGCTATTGTGCCAATCATGTATTCGTCCACTTCCAGCTACGTTCGAGTGCTAAGCACTCAATATTTTTAACCAACTGCAACACACACAGTTTGAGGGCATTAACGGTGCTAAATTGAGGTCAGTATAAAGTGCTATTGTGCCAATCACGTATAACGTCCACTTCTAGCTACGTTCGAAGGCTAAGCGTCCAACATTTTTAACCAAATGCAACACACAGTTTGAGGACTTCAACTGTGCTAAATTAAGGTCAGTATGAAATGCTATTGTGCCAATCATGTATATCGTCCACTTCCAGCTAGGTTCGAACGCTAAGCGCTCAACATTTTTAACGAACTGCAACCCACAGTTTGAGGGCATCAACGGTGCTAAAATAAGGTCAGTGTGAAGTGTTATTGTGCCAATCATGTATATCGTCCACATCCAGCTACGTTCGAACGCTAAGCACTCAATATTTTCAACTTACTGCAACACACACAGTTTGACGGCAGAAACGGTGCTAAAACAAGGCCAGTATCACGTGCTGTTTTGCCAATCATGTACAATTGTACACCGTATACTTCCAGCAAAGTTTGAACGCTAAGCTCTCAATATTTTGAATTAACTGCAGCACTCACAGTTTGAAAGTAACAACGGTGCTAAAATAACGTCAGCATCAAGTGCGGTGATAACAATCATATAAATCGCCAGCTTCTCGCAGCGTTAGAACGCGAAGCGCTCAATATTTTCAATTTTTTTGCGACATTCACAGTTTGAGGGCAGCAACAGTCCTAAAATTAGATCAGTATCAAGGGCTATTGTGCCAATCATGTATATCTTCAACTTCCAGCTACGTTCGAACGCTAAGCGCTCAATATTTTCAATTAACTGCAACACACACAGTTTGAGGGCAGCTTTTGGTATCCTCTGTGCATCTCTCAACCTTTCAACCTGGAACTCATCTGCTTCGTCACTCTGTATTTTTTCTTGTACATAGAATGGGGCTAATTTTATTTGAAATGTCCCAATAGTCAGCTCTTTTAAATAGTTCAGATTTAATAGTGGAAAATCGAGTATATGATATGTCCAGAGTTTAAGCGAACCCATCTTTGTGCGTTTCGTGTGTGGAGCCCCTCAACCTCCACCAGGGCTTGAACCACATTCGGTTCTCTGGCTTCTTCAAACAGTTGTCGAGCCATATTTACATTAGCCCCTTCCATGCTGATGGGAGGATGATACCGGTTTATAATTGCACCAGCTATGCGATAAAAATTATCCAGATTTGGAAGATGCGGAATCGGCACAGTGTTGTCCAAGAATTTGAATTTTGTTTTAATATGACCATTTCTAGCCTCTACAATCCGTCTAGACTTCGTGACTAAACACGAATCATCGGCTTTCTCCGCAGAAAGTTGTCGCTGTCCAGATAGTAGAATTGCTGGCATTTTCTATTTGATACCGAGGCAAGCCAGTAGCTCTGTGACATCCTAGTGACCTTCATCTACTATTATAATATCATTTCTTGGAACCACTCTCTCATTCTCTCAGCATCTCTCTCAAATTCGTTTCGTAGAATTGCAGCGTCATTATTTCTACTATCCGAAAAATAAGGTCCTTGTATGTCCAGAATGTAGCCATTTGGTGCTACAATCAAAACAGGTTTAAGTAGATGCCGTCCCTTGTGAACACAGTATGACTGCCGAAGAGATTGAAAATTGGTACTGTTTGGTATATTGACAAAGGTACCGTCAATTTTGGCAATTACCCGTGAAGTTTGTGGCTCTGGGTTGTATAATTCATTTTCGAATTCATTGGCATGCCTTTCTACATGCTGTTGTCGCGTGAGAGCATCAAATCCAATATTACGAGGAATAAAGCGTTGCATCAGTGATTGCTTAATAGTAGCAATGGCAAGACTTACAGCTTGTCTACTCGAATAGTGGAACATGAATTTCAAAAAGTCGTCAGAAAGCCCTTGTCGCATCTTACACAAGAACATTAGGAGATCATTCTTGCTGATGTACCTGTACCTATCTTGACTGGGTACTCTATCACAATAAGCAAACAATTCCAGAAACTGTTCTTTTGTCACAGGAGAAAAGGATTCGAATTCGTTATCAGTAAAACTATTTTCATCCTCAAACCTCGCCTAATTTCCCG
>JAUMHM010000072.1:8285423-8300572 GCA_032362435.1 Melikaiella ostensackeni | reverse complement strand
TTAATGTATTGATGCAAACTGGTAGTCAAGCTTGTATGCTTCATTGTTCCAACCGCACTTGATACTGATCTTATTTTTGATCCATTGCTGCCTTCAAACTGTCAGTGTTGAAATTAATTCAAAATACTGAGCGCTTTGTGTTCGAACGTTGCGAGAAGTGGTCGAGATACATGATTGGAATTACTGCACTTGGTAATGACTTTATATTAGCACCGTTGCTGCTCTCAAACTGTAAGTGTTGCAGTTAATTCAAAATTTGAGCGCCTAGAGTTCGAACGTTGATTTTAGTGGACGATATATATATCTGGCATAATAGTACTCGATAAAGACCTTATTTTAGAACCACTGCTGCCCTCAAACCGTGATTATTGCAACTAAATAGAAATATTAGGCGCTTCGCGTACTACCGTTTTGCGAGAAGCGGACAATTTATATGATTGCTATTACCGGACTTTATGCTGACCTTATTTTAGCACTGTTGCTGCCCTCAAACTGCGAGTGTTGCAGTTAATCCAAAATATTGAGCGCTTCGCGTTCTAACATTGCGAGAAGCGGACAATTTATATGATTGGCATTAATGCATTCGATACCGACCTCATTTTAGCACTGTTGCTGCCCTCAAACTGTGAGTGTTGCAGTTAATTCAAAATATTGAGCGTTTCGCGTCCTAACGTTGCGAAATTCGGACGATTTATATAATTGCCATTACTGCCCTTGATACTGATATTATTTTGGTACTATTGCTGCCCTCAAAGTGTGATTGTTGAGGTTAATTCAAAATATTGAGCGCTTAGCGTTCGAACTTTGCTGGAAGTGTACGATATACGTGATTGGCATAATAGCACTTGACACTGACCTTAATTTAGGACTGTTGCTGCCCTCAAACTGTGAATGTTGCAAATCATTGAAAATAATGAGCGCTTCGCGTTCTAATGTTGCGAGAGTGGGCGATTTATATGATTGTTTTTACCGCACTTGATGCTGACGTTATTTTAGTACCGCTGTTGCTTTCGAACCGTGAGTGTTGCAGTTCATTCAAAATATTGAGCGCTTAGCGTTCGGCTGTTATGAGAAGAGCGCTGTGAGAGTTATCGAGATAAGCGGGCGCAATGCTGACCACATTTTAATGTGTGATTCTTATTTCGTCGCTGTTTTGGCTCTCAATGCTATGCAGATACTTGTATATCATACACACCGATTTTGAGCGCTTGGCGCCGTATAGCGCTAAGAATGTCCATTTTTTTTACAAAATTTTGTTGAGAATATTTCATTGGACCCTTATAACCTACAATATTACCAAGTTTCAGCCAAATCCACCGAAAGACATTTTCCCATGTATTGTGTGCGGGGTCCTTTGTAAATTAAAACCATTTTTATTCATCTTCGTATTTATCCCAGTCTCTCATTTTCTTTGTTTGACTTGAATGAATAAATTTGCTTTTACAACTTGAACAAATTGCTCCAGTAATTTTAATCAAAGAAGGATTGTAAGATAAATTAACAAAGATTGGTCAGCAATTTCAAAAGAAAAAGACCATCTGATGGTGCGGTGACTTCGGCTATCTTGAAATAGAAATCTGTCAAGTCACAAAGCTGGAATACAGTTGTCAAAATCCTTAGATGTAGGGCTGAAAAAGTATGTGTCTTAAATGTTGTCCCCTGACCTCCTCGACAGTGTATCTCTTGGGATTCTAACAGTGTCACGGGGATGCAGGCTCCAGTCCTGCTCCAATTTTCCCCGGACGTCTTATTTCACCAGTCGTCGATTCCTCCTACAAAGTCGGAGTTCGAGCAGAAGATCAAAGCAGCACGAAAGCAGATTCACAAATTGGAAGCGACTCATTCGATGACTCGTAAGTGATCAAGTCCAACGCACTTCGATGTGGAAACTGGACACTGTCTCCAGATCGAAGAATGATACGATTTTTGGAAATCTTTGCCAAAAATACTTCGTTCCTAGAAGTATTGTCTCTTCAATCGATTTCGGTATTAAACGACTTATATTTAATCCTGGAAGGCGGTAGGTGTTACAGTTTTCAAAACTGAAAGTCGACTTTCGGAAAAAAATTTGATAAACGAAGAATTTTAATCTATTTGCAATAATTTTAAGAGTAGTCTTCCAGGATTAAAGAGTTGTTTTTTTCACAGAAGATTTCCAGGAATTGGTATTTTCATATGTATTTTGTATTTTTTTTCTGTTTCAATTATTTAGTTTATGATTTTATTATTTTAACCCTGCATAAAATTTTTATTTACTGCTAATTTATGTTTATTTGTTCCATCAGCAAAGAATCTAATTCTTGGTATTCGCACAGACCTTATATGCATGCCCTTGATTGATTTATTTATTTATTCTTCAACTGTACCTTGTTCTTATTTCATTTATTCGTTTATTCTCTTTCATTTAGAAATTGGGACTTATTTTTTTGTTTCTCTCGTAGAAAATTCAGCGTCTTATGCGGCTCAGTCTCAGAAGGCTGCCATGAGTTCTCAGAAACCTCAAGCTCCTGTGATTCAGCTGGATTGATTCCGGACAACGTATCCTTAAGTGACGTCAAGTTCAGAGTCTGTGGATCAGACATAGTCCAGGTATGTTTTAATTACAGTCTGAATTTAATCATTCACTCAAGCCTCAAACTTGAATTTCCCGTCATAAAGTCCTAAACAAAACTAAAATGTTAATATTCAACCAAGTAGTTTAATTCTCTCCCAAAATGTTTAATTTTCAAGACAAAAAGACGAATTTTCTACAAAACAGTAGAATTTTCTACACGAAAATATGATTTTCCAGAAAAAAAGTTATATTTCTACCAAAGAAGTTGAATTTTCAACAACAGAACTAATTAAATTTTAAACCAAATAGTGGAATTTTCTACCAGAAAAATGTAATTTTCCATCAAAAATTTGAGTTTTCATGAAAAAAGTTAATTTTCTACCAAATGGTTTAATTTTCCACCAAATTGTTGAATTTTCAAGCCAAAAAGACGAATTTTCTACAAAACAGTTGAAGTTTCAACAAAAAAGTTAATGTAAAACCAAATAGTTGAATTTTCAACTAAAATCATGAATCTTCAAAAAAAAAAAAAAGAAAAATGAATTCTTTACAAAGTAGTTCAAATTTAAACCAAGTAGTTGATTTTTCAACCAAAATGATGAAAACTCAACAAAACATGTAATAGTTGGTATTTCAACTAAAAAATTGTTTAATTTAAAATTTTAAAAAAGTTGAATTCTACGACAAAAGACTAATTAAAAAAAAATTGTTGAATCTACAACAAAAGCAGATTAATTATCAACCAAAAAGTTGCATTTTTAACTATTAAGATGAAATTTGGAACAAGAAAATTAACTTTCTACCAAGAAAGACGAATTTTCAACAAAAAAAGATCAATTTTGAATTAAAAATATCAATTTTCAACCAAAAATGGAATAGTTACATTTCAAGTTAAAAATTCATTCTCAACAAATAAAAAAAGAAATTTCCGACAAAATAGTTAAATTGTCAATTAAAGAGAAGAAGTTTCAACTAAAATTATGAATCTTCAATAGAAAAAATGAATTTTCAAGAAAGGAGTTCAATATTCAACCAAATATAGTTGAATTTTCAACCGAAAAAATGATTTTTTTACCAAAAAGATTCATTTTCTAGCAAAAATACGAATTATCAACCAAGGAGATGAATCTTCAACCAAAATGAATTTTTAACAAAGTAGTTCAACTTTTAAACAAGTAGTTGAATTTTTAAGGAACAATATGACTTTTTAACAAAATGTTTGCATTTTTAACAAAATATTTGAATTTTCAACAAACAGTAAAACTTTTAACCAAACGAGATGAATTCCGAATCCAATAGAACCCAGTAAGAAAATCCAACTATTTTTCTTTGAAAGCTATTTCCTTTTGATTGAAAAGTCTATTATCATATTATTGGTTCAGAATTTATCATTTTTGGTTAAAAATTTATATTTTTTGGGTTGAAAATTCAACTGTTTTGTTGAAAATTTGTCGCTTTGAGTAAAAATTCTATTATTTTGGTAGAAAAGTCATCTACTTGGTTGAAAATTACCTTTCTGGTTAAAAATTCTAATTTTCGGGTTGAAAATTCAATTGTTCTCTAGAGAATTCGCCTTTTTGGCTGTTTGGTTAAAAATTTATATGTTTGATTGAGAATTCATTAATTTTGTTGAAAATTCGTCTTTTGTGGTTGAATTCAACTGTTTTTGATTTAAAATTAGAAATTTTTGTTGGTGAAAATATTAAAACTGTTATATTTTTCATTGAGAATTAATTTTTTTTTAATTGAAAATTCAACTACTTCGTTGAAAGTTAAATTTCTCTGATAAAAATTTATTTTTTTTGTTCGAAAATTTGACTGTTTTCTTGAACTTTCGTCTTTTTGGATAGAAAATACGTCCTTTTGGATTAAAAGATCAATATTCTTTTTAAAAATTCGTCTTCTTCGCTTGAATATTCAACTTTTTGGTTTAAAATGCAATATTTTTTGGTTAAAGTTTAATCCTTTTTGTTAAAGAATTCGAGAAATTGGTTAAAAATTCATCTTTGTAGGTTGAAAATTCAACTATTTGGTTATAAATGCGTTTGGTTGACAATTCACTTTTTTAAAATTCATCTTTTTATACGTTGAAAATTCAACGATCTCGTTAAAATGTCATCTTTTTTTCGAAAATTCAACTGTTTTGTTGAAAGTTCGTCTTTTGGATAGAAAATTCGTCCCTCTTGGTTGCAAATTCATCTTTCTTGGTAGAAAATTCAACTGTCTTTTAAAAAATTCGTCTTTTTGCCTCGAAGATTAATCTTTTTTGGTTTAAAATTCGACAATTTGGTTGAAAATTCATCTCTTTTTGTAGAAAATTAATCTTTTTCACAAAAGAAGGCAGTTAGAAAATAACAATAAAATAATGTATAAAATATAAATAAGTCTTATGTAAAAAATTCATAAAAATTGTTTGAATTGATTGGTTATCAATCATGGTGAAAAATTCAAACTTTGATGCTTTTATTGGCATCTGTAATAATCAACAGAGTTACGTTAGTTTTGACTCAGTTTATTCGATGTTAAAACAGTTTTGACACTTTTTTTTTATAGTAAAATGTGGTTTTTGAAATTATAAAGCCTTTTTTAAAAGTAATTCAGGTATTTTCAATCTATAATTATTATAAATATAGATAAAAATGCTTAAGTTGCAAAAGTTTCACGGACTTTTAAACTTTTCATTGAAGCTTTCAGCTAGAAGTTTCAAAAAGTATAAATTTTTGAAACGGCGTATTGCTACGCCACACTTAAAGATAACCTCACAGTTATCTCTTTCCAGGTGATTTTATACGACAAATACAGAATCGACATCAAAATGGACAGCACTGGATCGAGGAGCTCCCGGGATACAGATTCATCACCACTCCCACGTTCCAATTTCGCAGACGATTTCTCTGACTCACAAGACCCGGAGGAAGAAGTTCCTCCCAAACGAATACGCGACTTTGAGTTCGAGGAGAATACCCTCCAGGAATTCCCCGCGACTTCCTGCACCTCGAGACCCATAAACGTCCCCGACTCTCCCTCTACCGGAGTAACGACTCGAGAAAGAGCTGCAAAGACCCATACTCCAGCCAAGGAAAACCTCAATCCAGTAATACCAACTTTCTTGAAAAACGAACGTGTCGACTCTCTTCAGAAATGCGCGACCTCTCCTTTTTCGAACGACTTTCGGGTCTTGCGTCACAGAAAAAATTTAGCTAAACCCAATGTCGGAACTTGTCTTAATTGCAAGGTCAGTATCGACCTGATGAAAATCCGGGACCTCGTTGAGACTAAACCCCATTTATTTTCCAAGTGTGACGAGGCCGATTACGAATATAAAAACCAAGAGGAAAAGTTGACTGGAGTTTGTGAGATAAAAAACAAGTGGCTGTTGGTGAAATCCCAGAGCGAAAAAGACTTTTATGGAGTCTCCACGAGAAGTAGATTGTTGTACAAAAGTAAGAGCATGGAGAATCTGTCTGCAGCCAAAGAAAGTGGATCTCAAAAAAAAGAGGAGACGAAGAATCGTTCACCGATTCGGACGGGTCTTCGTCGAGGTCTTAAACGCAAGTGCAGATATTCTATGCCCTGTAGCTGATTGACAAGAATTGAATGATTTTGATGAGTGTGCAATCTTTTTTCGTTGGAGATCGATGCCTTATGACTAGATTCTGTATAAATATTAATATTAGTTCCTGTAAATTATGAAAGGAGGATGATGTGCCGAAATTTTGGTTTTTTGGTATGTCAGTCGTCAATAGACTTCTTTCTTTTGTATGCTTGTTAACATCGAGAAGTGCTTGATCTTTTTAGAATGATCCGTTTCATTTTCGTGGAATGGTTTTTTTCCGTTTTCGAATACCTGTTCATTTTTCAATTATCGGTTTTCCTTTGTGGAGCCGAAGTTAATTTTACGCTTATGTTATTATTAATTTTTAAATGAATAGGTAATCTAGGAACTTGTTTGATATATTTGCGAATGTTAATAAAACTGGAAATTTGACGCTTTTGTAAGAATCCTGCCATCTGTATTTTACACTGTGGTTAATATAGTGTTACTTTTATAGCTATTTTCGTTATTTTAGAGAATTCGTTTAGTGGAACGAAAGTTGAATTACATTCAATGATTAGAAGGACTGTTTAAATAAATGTTCAGTGAATTTATCTATCTTTTATTTTCAGTGTAAGATTAGATGGATTAATTGTAAGTTTTATATTTTTAAGTCAATATTGAGTCAATTTTTTGTCAAGTTTTGAATGGAATATTCAAGCGACCACTTTCTATAAAGTAACGTTAATAAAAAATGAGGTCGTACTGCCAAGACTAAATAAATGAATTTTTCGTTTATTGTAAAATATTTACTTCATTCAAAAAAAAGTAGTAAGCCTAATGGTTTATAAGTTTGAGAGTTATTCGGTTTCAATTTAGAAGCTTTCCATTTTTTAACCTCTTTTGAATTTAGAATTTAAAAAATGTGTATATTCTTCAATAAACTATACATTTTTGTACTTTAAATGTTTCTAATAATAAATTCGCTCTGTTTTTAAAGAAGATTCCTGCAATTTAAATTTTACGTCATAATTACGCCAGAAGCAACGCCACTGTTAAACATTAAGCTTTTAAACATTAAAAATTTTCACTCATATTAGAAAGAGGAGAAATTGTTTCCACTTCAGCTAATATAGAAAGGGTTCATTGTTTTTTCCCCATTTTTATATCGTCTTTCAAAATCTAATATTCCCTTCTTTTGAGATCAATTAATTATTAATCATTAATGAAAATGAGAATATTCTAGAAAAGTCCAGAAAATTTTGAATACTTATTCCAGAATAATCTAGAAAATTCCAGAGATTTATAGAATGCTCCAGAAAATACTAGAAAAGTATATGAAATTTTTTCTAAAATATTTCACAATTCCGGAACAATCTATAAAATTCGTGAATTTTCTAAAAATGTCCAGCAGTTTCTAGAAGCACGGAGAATTCTAGAATAAACCGTAACATTTATTAAAATTCTAGAAGAGTGCAGAAATTTCTAGAATATTTCATAATTTTAAAAACATTCAGACATTTCCGGAATATTCTAAAAAATAAAAAAAAATATGCCAGATTGTTTTAGAACATTATAAAATGTTCTAAAACATTTTAGAGTGTTCTAGAATATTGCAGAACTCTTTAATAATCCAGAATATGCATGTATAGAACTATAAAAAGTAACAAATGGGAAATGAAGAAATGGGCTGTTTCATGAATAAAGAATTATTAAAAAATGTTAACTAAATACTATTGAAGTTTACAGTGTGGTTTGATGCCATGTTTCAAACCATGTATCTTAAATCTGAAAATTAAGCCAGATTTTAATTGCGCTGATAATCACAATTATTTTTTTACACTGAGAAAGTAAAAAACTAAACATCTGAGAATGATAGCAGATGATAAGTCATTATTTTCTAAACTGGTCGCGATAGTGAAGCAATAGTGAAAAAACATTTCATCTATTTCAAGAAAATTTAAATTGTTCATTTTAAAGCGCGCGAATGCAACGCATGCACAGTTACGCAATTTAAAAGTTTGTGTTGACAAGTTCACATTTCACGAATTGTTGAAGTTTTCACTCGATTTTTGAGATACCGAGTAATTAAGATATAAAAATGGCAGGCCCGTCAAGGCAGTAAGTATTACTTCTTCAGAATTTTAATTGACTTTTTCATTGCCTTAAAAAAAACAGATAAATATTCGTGTATACAAATGTTTCTAACCTCAAATTTCTTGAAATATAATTTTACCTTTTAAGAGAGTAATGAGCTATTTAGTACTTACATTGACATTCCCCGATAAAGAGGAGGTAATTTTGATGTAGAATTTTGATTTGCTTTTTCATTATCTTTAATAATAAGGGAAATAGAAGGAATACAAGTGAACGTTGTGTTTTTTTTCTAACCTCAACTCTTCAAGAAAAACAAATGAAATTGAGTAAAACCTTACATTGACTAAATATGTACATTTTAATTTATCCTTTTGCTTCCGTGAATCACAAAAAACTTGAATAATAATTTTTCCATTAAAATAGGCAACTAAATTGTTTTGAAAAATAGTTTTTATTCCAGTTACGATCTTCTTGTCACAAGAAACGAAACATTCTAAACAAAAAAGCAAATTTAAGCCCTGAAACGCATATTTTTTATGAAAGTTTTCTTAAAGAATTGCATTCTTTTGAAAACATCGTGTTTTCGCCATTTGAAAATTTCGAAGTTAACGCATTCACAAATTCAGGTTCTTTGGAAAGTAACATTTATAAGTTAAAAATAGTTTGGACAATTTATATGAGTTGAATTTTATGGTCCAGGAAATTTTATATTTAAGTTTTAAATAAGTTTCTAAGAGTTCCGAATTTTTAAACGCTTTACATCGAAAATATTTTGATTTTACTGCTTACCATAAGAAAAATAAAACCAAAAATGTGCACATTTTGAGATAAAACGATTGAGAAGTTGTATTGTATTTTTATTAGAAAATAATTTCAAAGAAAACATAAACCATTTTGAAAATATTTGGTTTTCAGGATTTAAAGAAAAATGTCCACATTTCACAAATCTTGAAAATAACTTTTAGACTATTAGCAGAAATAAGAAGTAAGCTCATCTAAGCTTGAAGTTGAAAGTTTAAATGAAATTAAGAATTAAATGTAGCTTTATTGTACACTGTTTGTATTGCTGGATTCGGAAAAGTATCAGGAATTTAAAACTTAAAACATTTAAAAACACTGACAATTTTAAAGCTCTTAAATTAAAATTAAAATTTATTTCGTGTGAAAATTGATCTTATTTTTATATTATTCTAATAGCTATTGAATCTCACAAATCCGGAACTGCTCTTTACGTTTGAAATTCTATCAAATCCAAAGCTTTTCGAATCTAGATCTTAAACCAAAAATTCTTTCCCTATAAATCTAGTAAATCCAACTAATATTTAAAAAAAATTAATTCTAGGTTTGGACTCCTTCTCCCAAAGAAGGCTCAACTCTCAGCTCCCAAAAAAGGCAACATTTTCGGTGACGATAGCGATTTGGACGAAGACGATGGCGTCGATTGGGTGAAAAAAAGTTTACAAGCAGAAAGCGAGAAAAACCGAGTAAAAAAACAAGCGCGTATAGACGCGGAAAGAGCCTTAGAAGAAGATCCCACAATTTACCAATACGATGAAATTTACTCTAAAATTCATGTAGATCCTAAACAGAAGAAAGCAGAAAAGAAAAAAGAGGGGCCAAAGTACATCAAAACATTGCTTCAAGCAGCAGAAATGAGAAAAAAGGAACACGAATTACGAATCGAGAGGATGGTTCAAAAAGAAAGGGAAGCTGAAGGAGAAATGTTCAAAGACAAAGAAAAATTTGTCACTGCTTCTTACAGAGCAAAACTCGAGGAAATGAAAAAACTCGAGGAAGAACAAAAGGAAATGGACAGACTCGAAACTATCGGCGACGTTACAAAACAAGGCGATGTTTCTGGATTTTATAGACATCTTTACGAACAGACATTCGATAAAGCGAAAACTGACGTTACTAAAGAACCAGTTAGCAGAGAATCTGAAATTAAAAAAGAATCAGAGGAAGAGAAGATTGAAAAACCGGATGAAAACCTCGATAAGGACGATTCTTCAGTTAATGATTCGAGTTCAAACGAGGAATGTGGTGAAAATAAGAAAGAAGCTGTGAAAATTCTTAAGAGAACCAGAAAAGTGAAACAATTTCGACAAAGGGTTGTTGAAGATTTGGAATCTGAGGATGAAGATGATAAAGGAAAAGAAAAAAACGGGAAAGAAGAGAAAGAAAAAGAGGATACAAAGTATAAAGAAGATAGACTGGAAGATAAAAATGATTCAGGAAAAGAAAAAAAGGAGGATAAAAATATCCGAAAAAGAAGCCTAACGCCAGAAGTTAAAGAAAAGAATAAAGAAAATAAAGATAAAATTAAAGAAGAACTTCAGAATGGATCGAGCAAAAAGAAGAAAGAGGATGAAGAAAAGCCCAAGCAAAAAAAAGCAGAAAGAAGAGTGTCTATTTGGGAAAAAAGGACCGTGGGACCAGTTTTCAACGATGCTTTGCAAAGGTATTATGCTAGGAAAGCGACGAGGGTGTCCGGGTCATAGAATTTTTTGTTCTAAACTCTATTTTTCTGGAGTTATAGGATTTGCAATTCAAAATCGAGTGAGATTAAGAAACTGAAATTTAATAGAGAATAAATGTTAGTTGGTTTTTTAAATTAATAGAATTACGTCCACTTTTATTTATAAACATTTTTTTGATTTTCAAGCAGATTTATCCTATTTAATTCCAAAAAAGACGCACTATTTTCCAAAGCAGCCAGACTACGAAAGTTAGGAAAGAATATTTTATGGTGTAGTGAATTGCGTTTATTCTGAAATTTAAAAAGAAATTATTCAAAAACATGTTAAGTAAAATTATTTTTACTCAGTTACATACGTTTTTGTAAAGGATTTCAGGATTTTATGATCAATTATATATATTTTTTACTCACATGTCTCGTCTCGTGAATGCTTTTTTTTGAGCATCAGGACTCATGTCTTCTTTCAAAATATACTTTTTCATTCCAACCAAATGTGTCCATATTATATCTTTCCATTCACACTCAGCCATACTGAATGGAAATAATTTTTTATCTTCAGAAAGGTTTTTCCACAGGACTGTACTCTATAATTTTCAAATATCCATTCATGCCGAATAAAATATATTATGGCTACTGTAACTTTGTGTGCCTTTTTATAAATTTTGTGCATCCTGGAAAAAATATCATTTTAAGATCTAGTTTGCGCTTTTGTGATTTGTTATCGTTATGTAATTATTATTCAAAATATATAAAACATACATAGGTTTTTTTCCAATTATTCTCAAAATGAGATCGACTAACAAAGCTGGAATCCGATGTAAAAGAAAGTCCAAAGTAACGTACAATTTGTAGGATTTTTTTAGAATGAAAAAAATAGAATAGACAGCAACATTCATTGCGAGTTTAGAGTTATAATCAATCATCGTGTTTACAACATTTCCCCAAGTAATTGGATTTTCCGTTCCGGAAACGTAATTATAGAACCTTTTTAGAGCATGTAGAATTCTTAATTAATAATGACTTATTATTAATTATTAATTACTAGCGAAAATAGCGCACTTATAACATGTTTCTTGTTTTAATTACCTAATTATTAAATTAAAATATATGCTTAAGGGCATGTCTAACAGGAGTCACGTGACCAAACTAATGCTCGATTTTTAATCTTTATTTCTGGAACGATTTACTTTTTTTGTAAATAAAATGTCGCTCTGAAACTTTGGGAAATGCAAAAGGAAACAGTAGCTTACGTTTGTATACATCATTTGGATGGAAATTTGGAAAAAAAATTTCTCGAAGAAATTAAAACTGGAGCAACGTCAGAATTTTTTTTTTCAAACAACTTATATCCACACGAAAAAAAACGTCAAATTTTGATGTTTTAGAAACATTGGAATAACTCTGGAAATAATTAACATTTTTTAAAGTTCTTGGGCTCATTGCAAAGGTAAGCCTCCATAGTATTTCTATAAATTATTATGATATTTTTAGAATTTTTCTCCTAGATTCAAGCCTAGATTAAATTTGGTGCAAAAAAAAAACGCAAAATTTCAAATAATGATTGTACTCACCACATGAATTGAAAAAATTCAAAACAATAAAATTTTGATAAGTATTACTGGAGTTTATTAAAATTTACGACTTTTTTGCACCGAGTTTGATCCTGGGGCAGAATCTAGGGAAATTTTGAAAAATATATCTTATTAATTAAGAAAAATACTTGTAGACTCCCCTTTAAAATGAGCCCAAGAACATCAAAGAAATGTTAATTATTTCTATAGTTATTCTAATTTTTCGAAAACATTGAAATTTGACGTTTTTTTTTAAACCTTTTTTTTAAAAATTGACATTCTGCCTTCAACTTGTGCCTATTAAACGCAGAATTTTATTACCTTTCGCATTATTACGAGGAGAAATGGTTCGTATTAATATTATAAAAATAAGGAACTTTAGCAATGGCTCAAAAAACAGGCGCGTGAATAATTTCCTCCGGTAGTGTATATTTAAGTTTTATGGTAGCGGATCTTTTTCTCACCTATTTAAAAAAGTTTCGATTTTAATGTACCCTTAATAATTATAATGTGATTTAAATTTTATATACAGAATATCAAGTAAAGGGGTATATTTACAAATTCTAAAATATGTTTTTCATACTCTTGAAAAAGTTATTCTATTCCACTATTAAAGTATGTTTGAAGTACATTTCGTTGCCGATTAAATTACTGGAAAAAAGTTAGTTTTAATTTTAACAGCAGCACGTTATAAATCGTTCTTAATGGTAAAAAATATCTGTACAAATATTTATCGAGTAAGAAAAGACAATATATTAAATTTTAGTTACTAAGAATTATTTGTATTTGTGTGATAGAGAAAAATTAAAAAAAAAACCAGGAATTTTTTCTAACAATAAAAGTGGCGACATTTAATTTGTATATTTTAAAATATTTTGTTTTGACTGGTTATTAAATAATGAAAGTTGGAGGCCTTATCAGCCTTTACCACTTAATTTGTATAATTACAGTTTGTAAAATTTATACTTTACCATTTTGAATATTTCATTTCAAGATAATGTTTATTTTGAAGCCCTTAAAATTAAACCTATTGAAATTAGAAGGCTTGAATTTTATAATTTGCTCATTATTAAACGATTAAGTTGAAAGTTTTTGAATGAAAAATTTTTTAAGCTTTAATTTGGAAAGTTGAAAATTCTGAAGAGTTAAATTTTGGTTGCTTTAATTTGTAGTTTAGTTTTGATTGCTTCAAATGAAAATATATTCAGCTTTAACAGTTTGAACTTTTTAATTTCAATGACCGGGACAGATTTTTGTGAACCGCGAAAAAACCGGGAAACAACCGGGATTTTTTTCCGGCGATAAAAGTGGCCACCCTGATTATAGTAATTGATTTTTTTTTAATCGCGTATTTAATTACTGTTGCTATCTAGATTTTTGGAGTGCAATTTCCCAAGCAGATGATATTATAGCATTGCATGCCATGTCAATTGGAACAATATCTGCATTTGCGTTAGGATCGCAAATGGTAACGTGAACAACACCAACTGCAATTCCAATCACGAGGCCATTGAATCCTAGCAAATTATCTGTCCATCCTGGCAAAGGTTCTCTGTAACTTGCTAATCCTATGTTAAAAACAAGATATTAAATTATTAAATTTAATTTCAATATAATGCAAATGAAAAATATAAATAGGAAGTCAATTTTCCATTTAGAAAACTTTATGAACTACGGTAAAATTAGAAGAAAAGCCTTTAAAAACAAACTCTAACAAAGTCATCTTGTGTAACAGAAAATTGCACAAAAAGACTTCAAAACCAGTAAAGTATGTTTCCGAAAATCAGTGTGAGAGGCTCATTAGACAAACGGACAAACATATAAAAAAGGAAAAAAAGGGGAAAAAAAGTGAGAGATCTTTGCCGTATTCTTTCTTTCTCTGTCTTTTTTATACTACTAGGATCCAAAAAGATTCGTGGTCATTTAGACCTCCTCATCAGGGAAATCTTATACGAAACTACGGTAATATATTTTGGTCTTATTTTTCAAAAATTGTTTAGAATCTTCGATCGGAACTTAAAATTAATTTTATAGAACAAACTATGTTTATAATTTTTATATGAGTTGATCTTTTGAAACTTTTTTGGAAAAGCTAAAAACCCATTCTGTTGTTTATATTATAAATCTTTATCGAAAAAAACATCTCGCCAGATCCCCTCTTTTATTCTATCTCTGCAAATTCGTGATGGAATTGAGCAGAATGTAAAAAATGTTTCTAATAAACTTAACTGGTTGTTTTTTGTCTCTTAATCCATTGTACACGAAAAAATTATCCTTTTCTCCTTGTTTTAACACGTTTCTTGCTAGGCTGACTCACTGGACTCTTCCGTAAGGCAATGTGAATTAGCCCTGCCTTGGACGCTTTATAACTTTATTGACCTCCAATCAATTATATTCCAAATTTTTAATTAGTTTTCAATTTTTGTATGTTTAAAATTAAAATTATATAAGACATTTCGCTCACGGATGGGGGCCGAAATTCAATTTAAATGACATAAATTTTAACTTAAATTTCAATATAAACAACATTTTTTTAAAATTATGAAACACAAAACACACTAGGCGCAAGGCCCATCTCATCTCTCTCCCTCTCCTTCTTTCCTCCATCACTCTTTGTTACGCAATCCAACACAGTCGGTCAATGAATGTAACGGAACAGCACGTCCACCCAGATAACACAACAGTTTGCAGCAAACTTGCCTAAAGTTTGCGGTGCAAGGTTCGGAAACTTACACCGCAAGCTTTAGACAAGTTTGCCGCAAGTAAGACAATGTCCGCCTTACGGCAATCGTGCGAGGCAAACTTGAGGAAAACTTGCATCGTAGGTTTGAGGGAAGCTTGCGAGGCAAGCTTAAGGGAATTTTGCAACGTAATTTTGAGGGAAGCTTGCGCAGCAATATTGTGGAAATCTTG
>JAUMHM010000072.1:8248118-8274192 GCA_032362435.1 Melikaiella ostensackeni | reverse complement strand
TCGGAGATTGCGTAATATTAGGAAATGGTTCACACGTCCCTGATTGTTTATGGTTTGAAGAACCCCGATTTAGAAACCGAGGCCATTGAGGGTACCCCAGTCATGGTCTCTAAACCGGGGTTTGAGTGTCCAATTTTCAGATTGGTAGTGGTAACAGGAAACGGTTAAATACCTTGTTCATTCGCTGCAGAAAGCAATCAATTTTTTTACACATATTTTTGGTTTCTAAAACATTTTTTAAAAATGCAATAGGCATTTTTTTCCGAAATTTTCAAAAATATTTGGACGATATTGAAATTTTATTGTTGTAAGGGTAGACACGTTTCAGAAGTTTCAATATTAATTCTTGAATTGCTGTATATTTTATCAAATAAACGATTTTTCAATAAAATCTGCAGAACATTCTTTCCATTCAAAACGCTGTCATTTTTTTTCAAAATTCTCTCATAGCTATATTATTTAACATCTTTAAAAAAATCAATACCTATTTTACCTTTTAGTTTTTTTGTCGTTGAAGGCGATTTTATACATCTTTTAGACAATTTCGAATACTGAAATGTTAAGATTTTTTTAAGTATTAATTTTTCTTCAAAAATTAAAAATTCAGAATGGCGGGAGAAAAACTTGAAAATCCAGATAAGAGGCAACCAGCTATACAATCATGTTCAAAAATTGCCACCTTTTCTTACATTTCTATATAGCAAACATTAAATTATTTATCAAAATAAAAAAAATCAAACTTTTAAAATTACATCGTATTAAACATTAATATTAAAAAGTAAATGTTTTTAGATTAAATGCAATAAAAATAGAAATTAACTGATTGCGTGCAAAATTGTTTTTTGTAATCATCTTTTTAGAACAATTTTTGTTCAATTTCAAAAATTATTATTTTGAATATGAATATAGTGAAACTAAAACTCAATAATAGTTTTCTCAAAAATAGGACTATTTTATTTGTGACAGTCTGACAGGGCGGCCGCCATGTTTGCTATGGATACTTCACTTTGACATTTCGAAGGGTGGAGCTCCTCATTGACGGTTTTTTTTCATTGCACTTTGTTGCGCATCTCCCTCGCAAAACCCTTTTATGGGTGAGTTGTCGAAAAGTGACCATATCTTTTAT
Source organism: Melikaiella ostensackeni (assembly GCA_032362435.1). Classification (NCBI taxonomy): domain Eukaryota; kingdom Metazoa; phylum Arthropoda; class Insecta; order Hymenoptera; family Cynipidae; genus Melikaiella; species Melikaiella ostensackeni. The sequence goes on along the minus strand of JAUMHM010000072.1, from coordinate 8,273,066 downwards.
TTTATCCCAAAAACGACCTAATTTAGTCCCTAAGCTCTAAAATGCCTCGATATAAATATTCAAAACGTCACTCTAGTAAACATAACCTCAAAAAGTCAAAGGAGTCATTCTTTTGCATTTTTCGCAAACTAAGTGAAATTTCTTCGGAAAAAATGTTAAAATCCTCCTTCTATCCTCTCCTCTCAATATAAAAGTTTTTTTGGCCTATTTAGATTCTACTTTTCGTTTGATTGTCAGTGATCCGAAAATGTGTCGCGAGTGCTTTTTTCAGTTTTTTAAAGATCCTGAATTTTATAATTGCAGGTTTTGAAAAAAACATAAGGATGGCTACGGATAAAGTGACATTGGGGGATGCTTTATCAAATGTAGATGTTCTTGATGAATTTACTTTGCCTGACGAACAACCATGCATCGAAGCACAACCTTGTTCTGTTGTCTATCAAGCAAATTTCGATACAAATTTCGAAGATCGGAATGGATTTGTCACTGGAATTGCCAAATACATCGAGGAAGCAACGGTCCATGCGAGTCTGGTATGCTTTTTATTGTAATTTATTATAAACACTATTTGTTGGAGTTGGAAGAATATTTTCATAATTTTTAAATGTATTTTTTTTTTGTAGAATGAACTTTTAGAAGAAGGATTGGAACATGCGGTTATGCTTTATACTTGGAGATGTTGTTCTCGTGCAATTCCACAACCAAAGTCTAATGAACAACCAAACAGGGTCGAAATTTATGAGAAAACTGTCGAGGTCTTGGCACCTGAAGTTAATAAATTATTAAACTTCATGTACTTCCAGGTGAGATTCCTATTACTTCGATTCTGTACTGTTTTTTGTCTTTCTTCAGAGACACAATTTATTCCTCTAATATTATCAACTAAAAGTATAATTATTATGATTAATTCGTAGAGAAAAGCAATAGAAAGATTCTCAGCAGAAGTGAAGAGATTATGCCACCATGAAAAGAGGAAAGACTTTGTATCAGAAGCTTATCTTTTAACCTTGGGCAAATTTATTAATATGTTTGCTGTCCTTGACGAACTCAAGAACATGAAGTCCAGTGTCAAGAATGATTACTCGACTTACAGAAGGTGAGATTAAACATTCAAAATCAATTTTACGAAAGGCTTAGGTTCCAAATTTAAAAATAATTTTTTCAGAGCTGCTCAATTTCTGAAAGTGATGTCAGATTCGCAAACTATCCAAGAATCCCAGAACCTTTCGATGTTCCTCGCGACCCAAAATAAAATTCGCGACACTGTGAAGGAGAATTTGGAAAAAATTCCAGGATACGAGGATCTTCTCGCTGATGTGGTGAACATTTGTGTCCATATGTTTGAGACAAAAATGTACTTGACGCCAAACGAGAAACACATGTTGGTCAAAGTCATGGGCTTCGGGCTTTTTCTCATGGATAGCGAATTGTGCAATATCAACAAATTGGATCAGAAAAAGAAAGTGAAACTGGAAAGAATCGATAGAATCTTTAAGAATTTAGAAGTCGTGCCCTTGTTTGGAGACATGCAGATCGCTCCTTTTAATTATATCAAGCGATCGAAACATTTTTATGCTTCCAAGTGGCCCTTGTCTGCTTCTTCGAATAGTATGAGTCCTCAGGCAGATTTGATGGTTCATCTTCCACAGATTAGAGAGGATCATGTTAAATATATCAGCGAATTAGCGAGGTGAGTTTTTTTATTCGTGGGAATTCTCTGTTTCAAATTCAGGGTTTGGACTCACGCCACTATTAACACTATTTGACGCTTTTTTTGAGCGATGCCTCTATTTTGAAAAAAATGCCAATAATGCCACTGTTTTTTTTATATATTTGGCCGCTAATTCCACTATTTCTTTACGTCCCCTTTAAGACGTATTTTCGAACTTCTTCGCTGATTGGCTGAAATAACATGTCTGCCATCTCAACTATATATATATATTAATTTAAAATATTTTTAATTCATCCACTCTTTATTTCTTAAGCTTTGGATTGTACGACAATTTTGACTTATCAACTTTTTGAAGAAAAGATTTTCAAAATTGTACCATTTTAATTTGTAACACTTATTGGTTGAACATTTTAAAGTCGACAACGTCCGAAATCGAGTAATTTTCAAATTCGATTATTAAAAAGCGAACAAATTCATATTTCAATCGTAATTTTTCAAAGTATAATTTCCAAATGAAAGCCTTAATTGTTGATTTATTCTAAGTTGGATATAATTTAAAAAATAATCATATATCAAATTGAAAGAGTTTTAAAATCAGCAATTTGATTTAATCACATTCAAGAGTATGAAATATCAAATTGTTTGAAATCTATAACTTTACAAATTGTACCATTTTAATTTGAACAATTTCTATTGTACAGTCTCAAATTTTTAATAATTGAGTAATTTTAAGTTTAAAGTATTCAAAATTGAATAATCAACTTTGAGCGCTTGTAATTATATAAACTGGCATTAAAAGTGTTTAGAATGGAACAATTCTTAGCTTAAATTGTTTCAAATTAAATAATTTTGAATGGAAAACATTCAAATATATTTTGATTTCAAATTTATATCTGTATAATTTTTAATCGAAAGTATTGAAACGTGAATAATTTGAAGATCAAAGCGTTTGATATTTAACAATTTTGAATTCAGTGTGTGATAATTTAAATCCAGTTAATGATTGATCAATATCAAGTTTGAAGCATCCAAACTTGATTAATTTAAAATTAAAAGGGTTTGAAATTAAAAGTTCTCAAAATTGAATGACCTTGAATAAAAAGTTTTTGAACGGTTCAAAATTGAATAATCTTAAAATAAATCCTATTGAAATTAAGACATTTTAGATTGAGCTTGATAAAAGAAAAGCTTTAATAGTTGAAAGGTGAAGTAGGCATTAATTTTCAATGATTTTCTTTATCTTTACGAATATTTCAAATCAGAATTTAATTAGTTTTATTTCATGTCATTATTCTTCTAGAATAATATTTTTCTCTCCCTCCAAAAGTCTCTAATTTTTCTGTAATGGAATTGTCAGTGTGAGGTTTAGAGTTTTTTTTTAAATTACCTTGGAAAAAACCTGAAAAGACGCGGAATTTGGAAATCAAAATTCTGTTCAATTTTTGTATCCCTTATAACTTCAAAATAAGATTAAAGGGTTTATCAATCAATTTCGTTTGTGAAAATATAATTTGCAAATCCACAGGATTTTATGCTAGAAAGAAGAAAATTCAAGTTACCAAAATGTTTATTACTTTATGTATTTTTTTTATGTATAGCGTTTGGTCTAATTTTCTTCGTTAAAAGAACAAAAATATTATAAATTGGAGTTCTGTTTTTGAAACTTTTACTCTGTATTCTTAAAGAAAGAAATTTTTTGAAATTTCATGCGACTTATATCACTTATGTGATTTTTTAAAGTTACAAGTTTATTATTTTATAAAATTTATGCTACTATTTTGCTCTTATTTTACAAAGTATATGCCACTGTAGGCACTATTTTTTATCTCTGAAGTGAGTCCGAGCACTGGATATTGGTTTTTGTTATAAATTGATATTAGAATTAATTAAACAATTAAATATTTTTGAATCAGATACAGCAACGAAGTGACAACAACCTACAAAGAATGTGGAAGCGATTCGGAAAATAGAGAAACTTCAGAATTAGCTCTCAGAGGCCTTCAGTTATTATCCCAGTGGACAAGTGTCGTTACCGAACTTTATAGTTGGAAATTACTTCACCCAACGGACCATCACATGAATAAAGAATGCCCCCAGGAAGCTGAAGAATACGAAAGAGTTCGTTTAATTCTGAATTTAATTCATTTTATTAAATTATCCACTCTATTTGTGAATTTCTTTCAAAAATTTTAGGCCACAAGGTATAATTACACAGCAGAGGAAAAATACGCCCTAATCGAAGTGATTGCAATGATAAAAGGACTTCAGGTTCTCATGGCGAGGATGGAAACCGTTTTCGTCGATGCAATTCGTCGCAATATTTATGCCGAACTTCAGGACTTTGTGCAACTGATGTTGAGAGAACCTCTTAGAAAAGCGATTAAAAATAAAAAGGACCTGATTAGAAGGTTCGCTGAAATTTATTTATAACTGAATGTATTACTTCTGTGATTAGTATTTATTAGCCAATTATTATTTATCCAGTATTATTGTCTCTGTGAGAGAAACTTGTGCCGATTGGCATTTTGGAGTCGAGCCTCTCAGCGATCCTGCTTTAAAAGGGAAAAAGGATCCCGATAATGGATTTGGGATTAAAGTTCCGAGAAGAAACGTCGGTACGTTTAACAAAAAATATATTTTTTCTCACTATCAGGGAATTAATTTGATCGATTTATTAATTTTAGAATCCTTGATACATTTTTTTAGGACCCTCCTCGACTCAACTTTACATGGTACGAACGATGCTTGAATCGTTGATTGCCGATAAAAGCGGAGGGAAACGAACATTGAGAAAGGATATTGATGGACAGTATCTTGTGCAGATTGACCAGTTTCATAAAACGAGCTTTTACTGGAGCTACTTACTCAATTTCAGCGGTAAATTGTAATCTTTTAATTCTAGTTTCCTAAAAGTAGGCTAAAAATAAATCTTTTTATTAAATTATTCATTAAACCCTTCTTTTCAACAGAGTCTTTGCAAAATTGCTGCGATCTTTCACAATTGTGGTACCGAGAATTTTATCTGGAGATGACGATGGGCCGCAAAATTCAGGTGAAATACAAATTCAAGTTCTTTGTGAATGATATTTTTAGAAGAACAATTGCTTTCTTGAAAAAGCCGCAAGTGAATTCGTAACGTAAGAAAGTATAGATTTAAAACAGTAAATAGAAATGAATCAGTCCAAAAGTTTCTTCGTAAAATTGCTTTGTTGCGTTACTTATTTGCATTGAATCATTCTTTTTCTTTTCTGTTCTTTTCACAAAAATTGCTTCCATTCTAAAAATTTATTCGCCGTCTTTCCCCCCATGCATTTCACAATTTGGACTCGCTGCAATATATTTTTCTATTGCTGTATCCTCCACGTGTTGCTGAAACTGCTGAAATTTTTCGTGACTAGAAATGTACAGTGCGGCATCAACACAATGAAGAATGCAGCGATTTGATCACCATGGAAAAACGCATTCAGGTACTTCATCCACTAACAATCATCCTGATAAATCATCTTGATTTTTTTAGGCTTCTCTGAATGTCAAACCTTCCATTTTATCTCCTTGATCTTTTCTGTTCGATTTTAGAATTTATTTTTAGTGAAAACAATGGAGTTTTATTTTTGAAAATTGTTTAAGAAAGGAAAGTAAAGTTTTCTTATGTTAGTTTTTTGGGAATTTTGAAACTACTCCCTTTTTTAGAAATCACAGAGTTTTTCACAACCTTTATTATTTTTGAAAACTTTTTATATTAAGTTGTATAACTGTACGTTAATTATAAAAATTATGTATTTATGTACCTGAATACAGTTTTTTAATTAAAAAAAAAACCTCCGAATTTGGAAGTCCTCTTAATTTAAAAGCATTTCAAATGGAAAAAAATTGTAAATATTTTTGAAATCAACAGCGAATCGAATTTTGAAGTCTTCGAATTTGGAAGGCTTTCAAAATTTTAAGTGATCCAAAATTTGAAAGGTTCCGTATATCATTTAAAATTTTGAAATTACATTTTAATATTTATTTTTGAAGAGAGAATTAAAAGAAACACATTTCTACTAATTTCGAATAATTTCGTATGATAGTTTTGTGTTTGAAAATATTTACACTTTACTGTTACATTTAATAATTCAAAATAATTAAAAGTGATTTCTAAACATTCTTTTTATTTCTAAAAGATTCCTATTTTTTATTATGGGAAATCGGACAATTTTTTAGATATCGAAGAGTTTTTACGACTTTAAGGACTGTTTATTCTGAGTTTCAAAAGTGTAAACGTGATTCAAAATGGAAAGGGATACAAAATATAATATATTTTGAATTTAGCAGCCACGAAAATGAAAAAAACGACTGAAATGTTTGAATCATGTAAATTTGAAAGACTTTAACTTTGGAGGTAATGCAAGATTTTGAACTGAGTTTCAATTAATTTCAAAATAATAAAAAAACTTGAAGTTCTATTTTTGCAAATTCAAAATTTTGAATCCCTATCAATTAAAGACTGTTTTATCCTTTTTATTTTAAAATTGAAAAAATGAAAAGGAACAACAGTGAAACGAAAAAGTAAAATTTTAGAGAATGGTTTTTTGTTTGTGTAACAATTGATCAGATTTCTACTAATTTATCAAGAATATTTTATTATCTCCTCAGTTACCAAAATTCATTAATTACATATTGAGAAATTTTTTAATTTTTGAAGACGAATAAATAAATTCAAAAATAAAGTGTTTTCGGCTTTCAAACATTTTTATATGTAAGAGTTTAGTTTAATAAGACATTTTTTGTTCGCTTGCTTTTTACTATTTAACTAATTAAATTTTTTTGCAAACTTTACAAGGTTTCCATATGTACAATTTTTGGAAGATTTTCATTAAAATAATTTATTATAAGTTTTTTAATGAGTGTTAAAATATTAAATTATTAAACTTATATTGGGTTTATTAGAATTTAGAAAAATTATAGGCACTATGTAATTTTTAAGCAGATTCATACATTTCACTGAATTAAAAAAATCCTTGTTTCATAAATAAAAGTTAAGAAGTACTTTTATAAGAATAAAATGATATAGTCGATGTAATCTAAGAAATCAGCTGTAATTTTAAAAAACTCGCTAGATATTCTAAAATTGTCATTCAGTTTCATAAAGTTCTTCTCATAACTTTAACGAATTCTTTGCTACTTATATTAGATGTATTGTCACCGCTGTATAACGTAATTTTCTTATTTATTAATTGCATTAAAATTGCATATTGCACGTTGCTGCATGACACAATCATAAAACAAATTGAATTTCGCAAAATTGTAATTAAAATTCCTCAACTGCTTTGCATAATCATATCTGTATTTGTTTAAGATCCTTAAAGTTAAATTAATTCCAGAATTGCATAAAAAATGGAAACTTTGTCTTTCTATTTTTATTGTAAAACTATTTTCGATTTTGAGTTAATTTCTCTCATTACTTGACCAATTCCTTATAGTTTCCCATCGAGATGTCAATGCCCTGGATTCTGACCGATCACATTTTAAGGAGCAAAGAGCCTTCAATGATGGAGTGAGTTCTTGTTAAAACCAAAATTCAAAATATTTACAATACAAGAAAGAATGACATATCTGAAATTTAAATTATTTTTCTCTTTCAGATACGTTTTATATCCACTGGATTTGTACAACGACAGCGCTTTATATGCCTTGACGATTTTCCGCAAGCAATTTCTGTATGACGAAGTCGAGGCCGAAGTTAATTTATGCTTCGATCAATTCGTTTATAAATTAAGCGAACAAATCTTTGCTCATTACAAACAACTAGCGGCTAGTATTCTTTTGGATAAAAGATTCAGAGTCGAGTGCATAACTCTTGGTGCCTATTTGTTGCCTTATCCAAGGGCGAACAGATACGAAACTTTGCTGAAACAAAGACACGTGCAATTGTTGGGCAGGAGTATTGATTTGAATAAATTAATCACTCAGAGGATTAATGCTGATATGCAAAAGTCGCTGGATCTTGCAATCAGCAAATTCGAATCTGGGGACATCACTGGCGTTGTCGTAAGTTGAAACAAAATTATTATAAACTTTTTCTTAGGGCTCATATTTCATTCGCTCAACTTTGAAATCTATATACAGGACTGCCACACAGTCACTTAAGTCACTTTTAGTCACTTTTTTTCTCAAGTCACGTTTTCGTCACTTTTTTATGATAAAGTCGTTGTAGTCACTTTTTTATGATAAAGTCGTTTTAGTCACTTATTTAAATGAAAAGATCACTTTAGTTATTTTTCTTTCAATAAATTAAAACAGAAAAATTAGGTCTATTCCTATTTATCAATTTTCTTGAATTTTCCGAATTCCTTTGAATTCTTATAAATTCCCGGGGATTCATTTTAATTCATCTTGAATTCGTATGAATTTTATCAAATTCTCTATAATTTCCTAGAATTCTTCTTAATTTACTCCAATGTTACTGAAATCAATGGAATATTTTGGGTTTTCTCCAATTCATTTGAATTCATTTGGAATTCACTGTTAATTATTATCAATTTATTCTGAATTCTTCTAAGTTCTTTGAATTATTTTGAGTTCTTTTGAATTTTTTCGAGTTCAGCCTGAATGCTTTGGAATTCTCTTGATTTTTTTCGGATCGACTCTCAATTCTTTTGAATTCTTCTAAATTCACTCAGTTCTACTCATTTCAATGGATTTTTTTTAGTTTCATTGAATTCACCCTGAATACTTTTCACCATGAATGCTTAGGAATTTTATCAAAGTCTCTTGAATTCCCTTAACTACATTCTCTAAAATTTTAATGAAATCAATGGAATATTTTTCAGGTTTTGAATTTTTTAAAATTAGTTTGAATCCATTTGGAATTCACCCTGACTTCTTATTAATGTATCCCGAATGCCTTCAAATTATTTTTTATTCTCTTGATTTTTTCGAATTTACCCTGAATCTTTTGAAATTCTCTTGAATTTTTTGCATTCACCTTGAATGATTTTGCATTCTCTAAGTTCACTCATTTCTACTCAATTCAATGGATCTTTCTGAGTTTTTTTCAGTTTTATTGAATTCGCCTCGAAGTCTTTTAAGCAAATCTTGAATTTCTATGAATATCGTCAAAGTCTCTTGAATTCCCTTAAATTTTTCTAAATTCTATAAAATTTTAATGAAATCAATGGAATATTTTTAATTTTTAAAATGTTATGAAATTCATTTGAATCCATTTGGAATTCACCCCGACTTCTTATTAATTTATCCTGAATTCTTTTGAGTTTTGCTAAATTCACTCAATTCTACTCAATTCAATCGATCTTTTTGATTTTTTTTTGTTTTATTGAATTCAGCCTGAAGTCTTTCAAACTCACCTTGAATTCTTATGAAATTCATCAAAGTCTCTAAAATTCCTTTGAGTTCTTCCGAATTCACGCCAGTTTCACTGAAGTCAGTGGAATATTTTTGATTTTTTTCAATTAATTTGGATTTTTTAATTCATCCTGAATTCTTCTGGATTCACCCATTTCTACCCAGTTCATTTTTTGTTGTTTTGATTAAATTCACCCTGAATTTTTCAAACTCACCTTGAATTCTTATCAATTTCATCAAAGGCTCCTGAATCCCTTTGAATTCTTTTAAATTCACTCCAATTTTACTGAAATCAATGGAATATTTTGGATTTTTGAATTTTTTCAATTCATTCGAATTCTTTTGAATTTATCCTAAATTTTTGTGAATGTAACTTGAATTCTTTTGAATTCACTCCAGTGTTACTAAAGTCAATGGAATATTTTGCATTTTTTTCAATTCATTTGAATTAATTGGGAATTCACCTGACGTCTTGCTAATTCATCCTGAATTCTTTCCAACTCTCTTGAATTTTTTCGAATTCACCCTGAAGTCTTGCTGATTCATCCTGAATTCTTTTCAACTCTCTTGAATTTTTTCGAATTCACCCTGAATTCTTTTGAATTAACTCTGATTTTTTAAAATTTAACTTGAATTATTTTGAATTCATTCTGAATTCTTAATAATTTATCCTTAATTCTTCGAATCATCTTGAATTCTTTTAATTTCATCTCGAATTCGTATGAATTTCATCGAATTCTCTTGAATTCTCTTGAATTCTTCTAAATTTACTCCAATGTTACTGAAATCAATTAAATATTTTAGAATTTTTTCAATTCATTTGGAATTCACCCTGACCTCTTGTTAATTTATCCTAAATCCCTTGTAATTTTTTTAATTCCTCTTGAATTTTTTTGAATTCACCCTGAATGGTTTGAAATTCACTTGGATCTTTCGAATTCACCCTGAATTCTTTTGGATTCTTCTAAATTCACTAAATTCTTTTCAATTCAGTGGATTAATTTTTTTTTCAAGTTTTATTGAATTAACCATGAAGTCCTTTAAACTCACCTTGAATTCTTATGAATTTCTTCAAAGTCTCTTGAATTCCCTTGAATTCTTCTAAATTTACTCCAATTTTACTGAAATAAAAGTAATATTTTTTAAAATCAAGTCATTTGAATGCGTTTGAAATTCGCCCTCAATTTTTATTAATTTATCCTGAATTCTTTCTAATTCTTTGGAATTCTCTTGAATTTTTTTGAATTGACCCTGGATTCTTTGGAACTCTCTTGAATTTTTTTGAATTGACCCTGAATTTTTTGGAATTCTCTTGAATTTTTACGAATTGACCCTGAATTCTTTGGAATTGTCTTGATTTTTTTTAATTCGCCCTGAATTCTTCTAAATTCCCTCCATTCTACTTAACTCCATGGATTTTTTTATTTTTTTAGTTTTATTCAATTCACCCTAAAGTCTTCTAGAGTCACTCTAAATTCTTATGTATTTCATCAAAGTCTCTTGAATTCCCTTGAATTCTTCTAAATTCACTTTAACATTACTGAAATCGATGGAATATTTTGGATTTTTTACTTAAATTGTTTTGAATTTACTCTGAATTCTTATAAGTTTGTCCTGAATTCCTTTGAATTCTCTTGAATTCCTTTTGATTATTTTGAGTTCTTTTAAATTCACCCTGCATTTCTTTTTAATTCACTCCAATCTTACTGAAATCAATAGAATATTTTGGATTTTTTTCATTTCATTTGAATTCATTTGGAATTCACCCTGACCTCTCATTAATTTATTCTGAATTCTTTTTAATTATTTGTAATTTCCTTGAATTTTTGTCAAATTCACCGTGAATTTTTCTGAATTCACTTAATTCTACTCAATAAAATGGATTTTTGTAGTTTTATTGAATTGTCTCTGAAGTTACCTTGAATTACTATGAATTTAATCAAAGTCTCTTAAATTCCCTTGAATTCTTCTAAATTCACTCCGATTTCACTAAAATCAGTGGAATATTTTTGATTTTTTGAATTTTTAAAAATCATTTAAATTTAACTTGAATTTCATTAAATTCATATAAATTTATCCTGAATTTGTTAAGATTCACCTGGACTTTTTATAAATTCCATCATATCTATAAAATAATTCCTAACTGGTTCCTTCCAAATATTTTGTAGGAACTCGATGGACTTTTACAAGTAAATCGACTAACTCACAAATTGCTGAGCAAGTGGCTAGCTTTGGACGAATATGACGCGATGTTTCGAGAAGCCAATCACAACGTCCTCGCTCCCTATGGAAGAATTACTCTCCACGTTTTTTGGGAACTCAACTACGATTTTCTCCCTAATTATTGCTACAATGCAGCCACGAATAGGTAAATGTCTCATTTTTATATTGCAGCACTTAGTCTCACTTTAGAGATCCGAAATAGTGTCAATAGTGGCATAAATGTTGAAAAATAGTGGCATGAATTTTTCTAAATAATAAACCTTTTTATATTATAAGTTCGAAAAATTAGAGACTTTTAGAGGCAGAGAAATATATCCTTCAAGAAGAATAATCACACAAAATGAAAGTAATTACACTCTGATTTCAAATACACGTATTTTCAAAGATAAAGAAAATCTTTGAAAATTAATTCCTACTTCAGTAATTTCAATCAAATTAATAATTGTCCTCTAAACACGATAAATTTAATTTACAAGTGTATCTAATCCCAGGAATTTTTACATGCTTTGAATTATTTAAAAATAAATTAGCTTCTAATTTTACGGACGCCCATATCTTAATTATTTCTAAATAAAAGGATTGATCCGCGTCTAAAATATTGATTTCGATAATTTTTAACTCATCGACTTGCATTTTTTTCAAATCAGACCACTTTATAGTTCACGTGCATTTTGAACTTGAATTGTCTGAATTAAAAATGTTGTTAATATAAATGTTTTTTCAGTTTGGAATAACTTTTAGATTCCAGTTTTTTTTTTGTAAATTTAACTCCTTGCAAAGTCGAAAAATTTCTATTTTCTGTTTCGTTTTATTTCAACTTCATTCTTCTCCAAATTCGAATCTTTTCTATTTGAATTCTTAATAATTGGAAAGGGTTTCTAATTTGAGCTATTTTCAAAACAGAAAACTTCGAAATTTTGGATATTAATAAAAGATGAATGCCAATTTTCTCAGTTTTTTTTTCAGTTTTGAATGCTTCCAATTTGATATTTTATGATCTTGAATGTGATTGAATCAAATTGCTGCTACAAGACCTAAAAAAGTCATGGAATTGTGAAAAACTTCTGGAAAACCTGGAAGTCATGGAATTTTGAAAAAGTGACTGGAATTTTTTTAGTCGTACCTATTTCAAAGTCTTAACAATTATTTTAGTATTTTACGGAGAATTCTTAATTTTCGAATTCCTGCGAATTGATTTTTTTTTACTAATAAAAATAATATGATTATTATTACTGAGAAATGTTTAGAATTCAGTAATATAATATAATAGACGGCTAGCCTCGATTAAATTTAACCCAAAAGTGCTTGCACATCCAATTTCTCTTTTGTGTGTGTTATGGGGATGCCTCCAGGTTATTTTAAGCCAAAAAAAAAAAATGAAAAAAATCGTATTACGCGTTTTGGAGAAAACCGATTTTTTCATTTTTAACGATTAAAAATCTCATTTTTCTCGAAAACGACGCAAAATATGAATATTAGTTCATAGTTCAAAATTATTCCTCTTCCTGAAATCTATAAAATTATACTCTTACTAAATGTTCATTTTGTGTACTTTAACAAAATTTTCCAAAACAATAAAAAAAATCGATAAAAATCTACTAAAATAGCATTTAGTTTAACGAACTTCAACATTTTATTCTGAAAAACGTTTATTTTTAGTTCGGTAACCATAAAAAAGACATGTTTGGTATGAAATTATTACGCTTCCTTAGCTTCAGAGTAAAGAAAAATTGTGTTTTATCTCTAAAATTGGAGAAACATCATTTTTAACGATTAAAAATCTCACTTTTCTCGAAAACAACGGAAAATATGAATAGCAATTCATAGTTCAAAAGTATTTCACTTCCTGAAATCTATAAAATTAAAAAATTTAAAAAATTAAAAAGTTGTTTTTCTCAAAAACGCTTAGTACTGTTTTTTTTCCTTTCTTGGCTTAATTGTGTGCAAGCACTTTTGGGTTGAACTTGATCGAGGCTAGCCATGAATATGATTATAATAATATCAGCCTTTTTAGAATTTTTATATTAATATTAATAAGAATTGTTTAGGATTCAGTAATTGTTGAAAAGCCCTTTACATTTGCATTAATTAATAATTGTATAAGAAATTATTGGTAAATTAGTCTGCGATCAGTATGTAGAATGTTTTAAAATTGAATTTAATTGTCTGGATTTTTCCAAAGCCAGACCTGGAAAACCTGGAAAATCATGGAATTTTGAAACCTGAATTCTGTAGCAACCCTGATATTCAGTTAAAAATATATCGACAATCAAGGCTTCCATTTAGAAATTATACATTGAAACAGTACGATTGAAAATAGAATTTGTTCACTTTTTAATAATCAAACTTGAAATTATTCGATTTCAGACATTTTCGATTGTAAAATGTTCAAACAATAAATATTACAAATTAATATGGTACAATTTTGGAAATATTTTATTGAAAAAGTGGATGAAAGTGAAAAATGTCGTCCAATTTAAAGCTTAGGAAATAAAGAATAGATAAATTAACAATATTTTAAATTAATTTTTCTATGTACCATAAACCGAGGCGCGCCGCATTTATGGGGAAAGCGGCATGCACTTAATTTTGTACTTGAAACGCCATAGTGCTTCTTCTATGTTTTTAAGTTGAAGTTTGACAAATTTTAGGTGCAAGCCTTTATATTTTTTACCTAGAAGAAGCAAATATAGCATTCAGAAATGCAAAATTAAGAGTGCGCCGCCTTCCCCCACATGCGCCGCTTAGCCCCGGTTTCCGGTATCATTAGCCTTCGGGACTATTTTTTCATATATATTTCTGTACTTGAAATGATAGACATGTATTTTTTGCCAATCAGTGACGAAGTTCGGAAATATTTTTAAAGGAAAAGTGAAGAAATAGTTGCCATAGCCGCCAATTACGAGAAAATAGTGGCATCATTAGCATTTTTTCAAAATAGTGGAATCACTCAAAAAAAGTGTCGAATAATGCCAATATTGACACTAGACCCAGAATATTAGCCGAGACCTGAAATTGTTTTTAAAGGTTCGTTAATTTTAATTTCTAAATTAATTTCCAAGGTTCGTGAAGTGCCATGGGATCCAATTTGTCCAGCCAGTTCACAGAGACAAACCTCCTCAAATGTCTCATCATTACCTCTGGGGAAGCAAACAGTTAAATCTCGCCTACACGACCCAATTCGGTCAATATTCTGGATTCGTGGGTCCCTACCATTTCCGGACGATGTGCAAGCTCCTTGGATATCAGGGAATCGCAGTAGTCATGGAGGAACTATTGAAAATTGTAAAATCCCTGATTCAAGGAAGTCTTCTCCAATTTACGAAAACCCTGATGGAAGCGATGCCGAAAGTTTGTAAACTTCCTCGATACGACTACGGATCTCCTGGTGTTCTTGGATATTATCACGCTCAATTAAACGATATCGTCCAATATCCGGACGCAAAAACGGAGCTCTTCCATAATTTCAGAGAGTTTGGTAACACGATTTTGTTCTGTCTTTTGATGGAACAGGCTTTGTCGCAAGAAGAAGTTTGCGATTTGCTGCACGCTGCACCTTTCCAAAATATTCTTCCGAGGCCGTATTGCAAAGGTGAGGGTGAGAACATTTTTTCTGGCATTCGATTTTTATCTAATTTTGTAGAAAATTAAAGTTTTTTTTTATTTGGGTTCGCTTTTTTATTTTTAAACAGAGGGAGAGAAACCGGAGACGAAACAAAAAAGACTGGAAGCGAAATACGCGGCGCTTCAGATTGTTCCTAATGTCGATAAACTTGGGACTGCGAAGGTTGGAATTTTATTTGTAAATAGAAAATTAATCCAAAATTAATCTGGTGGTTTGGATTTCACCTTGAGCTTACAATTAGTAAACCCTGAATGTTAAAGGGAATTTCCAATTTTTTAGCAAGCGATGATTGCAAGGGAGGGAGATTTACTGACTCGAGAGAGACTTTGCTGTGGTCTTTCAATTTTTGAAGTGGTACTGAGCAGACTTCGCACTTTTCTGGACGATCCGATTTGGGTGGGACCGCCTCCAGCCAATGGAGTCATGAATATAGACGAGTGTACTGAATTCCACAGACTTTGGAGTGCTCTACAATTTGTCTACTGCATTCCAGTCGGTGACACCGAATTTACAGTTGAGTAAGTCAATTTTGAATTCTGCTTCTCCTATTTTTAAAATAAGTTTTGGGATATTTTATTTCCTCATTCCCTCATTTTCTTAATATTTTATTTCTACATATTTCTTGTTAGATACTTTTCTTTCTTTCAAATGTGTTATATTTTTTCTTATCCAATCTAATACATTTTCTTCAAATTTTTCCGAATTATCCCAAATACAAATTTTTAATTCGTCAAAATAAAAAGACTTTCAGACAAATATTTCAATCATCTAAAAAATTTAAATCATTACAGCAATTCAAGTTTCGAAAAAAATGTAAAAAGTGTCTGAATTTGTTTGTCGACAACTAATTTCAAAAAGTTTCAATAATTTTAGAAAACGAAAACGATTATAGAATTTTGAACATGTTTCATTTGAAAGAGAGGAATTTTTAGTAGGGTAAACTATGGAACTTGAATTTAACATTTTTTAATTTTGAAAATTATGTATTGGAAATGTTCAATTTGGAACACTTTAAAATGTTAAATCATTCAGTTTTGAATCAAATTTTTAAAATAATTTTTAAGTTTCAGGACCTTTAATTTAAAATTGTTCAATTTCGAAAATTTTTATTTTTGAGTCACTCAAGTTTTAATTGTCCTATTAGAAACATTCGAAATCTTACAAGTTTAAAATTCAGTATTGCATCTTTATTTTCAGGATTGTTAAAAGAAATCAGTTATAGAATTTAGATTGGAAGCGTTCGAAATGTTACAAATTTTTAATTCAGTATTACATCCTTATTTGCGGGATTGCTAACAGAATTTCGAATTTTAGTCTTAATTTATAATTGATATTTCAGAAAGAATTCAATTTTTTAATTGAAATGAGAAAAAATTTTTTTCCAAGTTTAGGCGTTTTGAAAATGGATACTTTTCAATTCAAAAAAATGGTTTCAATTATAAAAGAGAATTGTTAGAATTTTGTTATTAAATTAGAAATATTAAAAATACTAGTAATTTCATCCATTTGTATAATTTTTAATCATTTAGTTTTGAATATCCAATTCTAAATTCGGTTAGTTTTTAAAGACATTCAATTTATAATTGTTAAATTTTGAAATTTTTATTTCAAGTCTTTTAAATGGAACGACTAAAAATTCCCAATAAAAAATTCCTGAATTTAAACAATTAAAAACAATGTTCTAATAAGTTTTAGTTTATTTGATTAAAAATAAGAAAATAAAAAATGTTGTTTGACGTTGCAAATTTAAAAATGTACAATTCCGAACCTCCAGAATTTTTTCAATTCTAACGGGTCAAATTAAAATTGAAAAGCGTGCTCCTTTCAGGCTTTGAATTTTTAATGGTGCAATAATAAACGTTTAAATTGCAATTAGTGAAAACTTGAACGTTTTGGTATGAAATATTTTGTATTTAAGTTTTATATTATTCAATTTAACATCCTTTCATTTTTAGTGGCTCAAATGTATAATTGTTTAATTTATAAGGCTTGAATTTGAACTTTATAATTTTGAAGTTTTTTACTCTCAAGCGTTTATTTTGAATTTACCTCATTTGAATTGTCCTAAGATCTAACTTTGTAATAGATCAATTTCGAAAGCCTAAATGCAAATCCGGAAGTTTTTAGTTTCTCAATCTTGAACAATTTTAGATTGGTAATGTACCATTTTTTCAATTTTGAAGATTTCAATGGAATCTTCAAAATTAAAATTACCAGACAGAATGGTTTAAATTCTGTCAATAAGTTAGAAATACTAAAACAATTTCTAGTAATTTAGAAACATGTATGTAGAATTTTTATTGATTGAATTTTGAATCTTAGATTTCAAAAGCCCGAAAATTTAAATAGTCTAAACACATGCAATTTGTGTGTTTTAATTTTTTTTTTCAGCGCTTCAGATCTAAAATTGATTGAGTCTGATTTTTTAAATTTTGATTTCAATTCTCAATACTTGAAAGTTTTAATTACCCAGTTTCGGGGACTTGAATTTGAAAATTTGAATGACCTGGGATTTTCGACCTGGCAAAAGTTAGAAAATGACTGAGAATTTTTTTCTGATATTTTAATGATTAGCGTCCATTGATTTTTATTTTTGAAAAATTGGTTTGTAAAAAAAATGTTTATCAAAATGAACTTTTTTTCAGGCAACTATTCGGAGAAGGTTTGCACTGGGCTGGATGTGTAATGATCGTCCTTCTTGGCCAACAAAGAAGATTCGAGGCTCTCGATTTTTGCTACCACATCCTTAGAGTCCAACGCGTTGACGGCAAAGACGAAAACGTCAAGGGAATCGTAAGTATAATCAATTAATTTAATCACATTACTTATAGTGAGGCGATTCAACTTGAGAAAGTGAAAAAAAAACCAGTTTGATCCTTCGAGCCTGATTATAAAAATGTCTTTACTGTCGAAATCCAAAAATTCGTCTATGCAAATTTTTTAGTAACTAATTTTTTTCCCAACAGCACTTGAAAAGAATGGTGGACCGGATCAGGAGATTCCAGGTTCTGAACTCCCAGATTTTTGCCGTGCTCAACAAGTACCTGAAAAGTGGAGACAGCGACGCCACGAGCGTCGAACACGTTCGTTGTTTTCCTCCGCCAATTCATCCATCTCTCGCCCACGCCCAACACTATCATGCTCCCGAATATTTGCGACATGTCAATCATCCATGAAAAACCAAATAGTAATTCTAAGGATCCGTATTTTAATTCACAGCCCAAGTAAAATTGAGTGAGAGTACAAAATCGAGAGTTCTCGAATTCGTTCTCCATAATCAGAGTTTCAAAATCGATTTTGCCTCACCAGTATAGCGTTTTGCGAGTAACCTAAGATTTTATAGCAATATCAATAAGGACCCTTAAAAATGAATCATTTCGTCTCTAGTATCTCATCCCATCTCAACAATGCAGTATTTTTATCGCATTTTCATTTTTAAGTATCCTCTAGACTTAGAACTTAAAAATAAAGAAAGCGTTTTTATAAATCCGAGTTCTGACTCTTCTGTCTTGAATTGTAACAAGTCAGAAATCGGATAGCGAATCTACTCGTATTAAGTACTTCTTAACTTTACAAACATTTAGTACAAGTTTTTTAAGTTTGGTTTTGTGACCTCAGCCTTTTGTATCCAGTGAATTTTGTAACTGTCGATGATATTAAAATTGAAATGAATCAAGAACGTTAAATAGTATCAAATTTATTATTGGTACCTCTAACTGTAGAATAGTAAAATTAAGAATAATTATAATAGTTAGAAATTATAAAATAGAAAATAGAAAAGGAGGTAGTGCCTCTATTTTACAAACTCGTTTTCCAGCTAATTTCATGAATTAATTTTATAAATCGGCGAAAAAGTCGGACGCGTTGTTGAATTTGCTACTCGGGAGGTGGTGTTTCACTTGTTTTTGCTTGCCACCTTTCATTTTGCAGGATGTGTCCAGGTCCTCAAAGTACTGGACGTTCCAGAATTTAACATCGTTTTCGTACGACGAGGATGCAATTAAGGTTCCGTCGTTGCTGATATCCAGCCTCTCGACTGGGAAATTGTGCTGGCCAACGACTCCTAAGTGACGATTGGGAAAGAGATTTGTGGCTCTGGAAATTTAATTTATGTTAGATATAAAGGTCTGAATTTGTATCCAAATTTGTTTCAAATGAATTTTTTACCTTAAGATTCCATCTTCGCCTCCAGTGACGGCCACATTTTCGGTGATGGGAATCATACAATTAATCGACTTTTTCGTCAGACTTTGTACTTCGTCTGAATGAAGACCGAACTCGCCCCAATTGAAGAGATACATTTTTCCTTTGTTGGTCGCACTCAAAATTTTCGTTTCCGATTTGAAAAGACCGAGGCAGGTCATTTCTTCATCGTATTCTTCGGTCTGAATAAATAATTCATTTAATTCCATTTAAAACATAAAAAGTAATTTAAAGTAATTTTTAAACTGAAAAAAAAACTAAATATACCTGCACGTGCATCTTTTTCGCGGGGATATTTATAGTTGTAAGCGATCCGTCTCCACTTGCACAAACTAAATATTTTCCATCGGTGTTTGTTACCATAGCACTCACGTGTTCCTCCATTTCTTTCAATGAAAAAATGGGTTGGGTTCCTGGTTGTCGAAGATCCCACACTAAAAAGAAAGTTATTATTTTTATATATCAATACCTCCATGTTGAAAGAACCCCTCTCGACGTTTAGTATATCTCTGGTTTAGTATAATTATTATTTAAAATTTTTTTGAATTCCTCCGAATACAGATTCTACACTTCAAGTCACAGAATCTTTTAGCGACGAAATATGTTGTTTTTTAGAGGAAATTAGGTGACATGTATTTTCCCGATTTGAGAAAAAAATCTTTTTTTCCACGAAGCTACGAGTACCGGAATGTTGACGTGTATTTTTCAAAAAAACACAAATTTGGTCTTTAAACATCTATAGTTTTTGATCTAATTCAGATATTTCAACTTGGTTTTTGAATTCTGGTAAGTTTTACCGTCCTCTTTTGAAGCCCATCGGAAAACTTTTAAAAAGTTCAAAATTAATAATATGGCGGCGATTTGTTTGAAAATATAATAAGTCAATTTTAACAAAAAACCCACAAACCCACACTAACATTTTTGGCCAATTTTTTGTCGAATTTGTCCTTCTGTAAGGAAGACATCCTGCGATTTTTGTGGGCTAAACAATTTTAGTGTCATTTTTCTCGGAAAAATGTCTACCGACCTGAAAAATGGGTTAGTCGGCATAGAAATGGTAGGATGCTTTCCTATTGTGAGCAGAAAGTGTAAACAAATATTTAAAAAATATATTAAAAAAGTGGAGTTTTCCAGATAATCTTTTTCATTTTTTTCTTCGAATGTTGAAAACGTAAAAAAAAAGATTTTCTAAAAACCCCAGTTTTAATTTTTTTTTTTCAATATTTCAAAAAAAAATTCTGCTAACATAAGGAAAGTATCCTATCAGTTTAAGGTGAGCGAAACCATTTTTGAGGCCGGGAGAATTTTTTCATAAAAATTTGATTTTTGAATTTTTCTTGTAAACGATGCAAGATATCACAGATTCTTCTTTATAAAACGACAAATTCAACGAAAAATTTTCAAAAAATATAAGTGCGAGTTTTTTGAGTTTGAGAAACTCAGGGGGTTCAAGGAATTCGAAAGAATTCAAGGTTAATTCAAAAGAATTTAGGAGAATTCCAGGTTAATTCACGAGAATCCAAAACAATTTGAAAGAATCAAAAAGAATTCATGGTTAATTCGAGAGAATTCAAAAGAATTTAAGAGAATTCAAGGTTAATTCAAGCGAATTCAACAGGATTTAAGAGAACTTATTGCGAATTCAAAATAATTTTAGGGTATTTAAAGGAATTCAATAAATTTTGAAGGATTCCAAAGAATTCAAATGTTTCATGAAATTCGAAAGATTTCAAAAGAATTCGAAGAATTCAAGGAATTGAAAGAATCCAATGAATTATAAGAATTGGAGGAATCATAAGAATTTAAAGAATTCGAGGAATTCAAAGAATTCAATGTATTCAAGGAATTTAAAGAATTCAAGTTTAAGAGAACTTACGAGAATTTTTATTTCCTAAAAATATAATTTTCGAATTTTTCTCGTCAACGATGCAAGATATCTGAAAATTTCAAGA
Source organism: Melikaiella ostensackeni (assembly GCA_032362435.1). Lineage (NCBI taxonomy): Eukaryota > Metazoa > Arthropoda > Insecta > Hymenoptera > Cynipidae > Melikaiella > Melikaiella ostensackeni. The sequence goes on along the minus strand of JAUMHM010000072.1, from coordinate 8,252,047 downwards.
GATATTTTTTGTATAACTTTTTTAGTCGTGCAAACTTTTATATTAACATTTCTTTCTATCTTTTGATGTTTCCGATAAAAATGCGAAAATTCGATTTTATGACGAAAATATCTCCTGGCCATAAAAATTTTTTAGCCCACGTAAAACTCACAGAATGTCTTTCTTATAGAAGGACAAATTTAACGAATAATTGGCAAAAAATATAAGTGTGGGTTTTTTGTTGAAATCGACCTTTTATATTTTCAAACAAATCGTCGCCATATTTTTAATTTTGAACTTTTTTGAAAATTTCCGGTGGACTTCGAAAGAGGACAATAAAATTCATCAGAATCCGGAAAAAAATTGGAATCTCTAGATTAGATCAATAACTAAAAAAGTTTATAGAAAGGATTCGCGTTTTTTTTTTTTTTTTTTTTTTTTTTTTTAAATAGACGTCAAAATTCAGATACTTGTAACTTCGTGGAAAAAATTTTCTCAAATCGGAAATTACGTGCCGCCCAATTTCCTCTAAAAACCAACATATTTCGTCGCTGAGAGATTCTGCGACTTGAAGTGTAGAAGCTGCCCGATTAGAACTGGATTCGATTTGGATAATTCAGGGAATTCAGAAGATTTCAAGGAATTTAAAAGAATTTGAAAGAGTTTGAAAGCATTCCGTGAAATTCAAAAGAATACAAAGATTTTTAAGAAGTTAAAAGAATTCAAGTGAATTAAGAATAATTCTTACTAAAATACTACACCAGAGTATCGATATTCTTGTGTTTTGAAATTGGTTTAATATTTAAGATTGAATTAATTTATCTGTATTACGTTTTACGACTCCGTCGTCATCTCCTGTGGCGAAGGTGTTTTCGTTTATGATCGTCAGAGTGAAAATTGGACATCTAAAATTTTATATATTAATTTAAATAAAGAATGTTCAATTATTTTAATTGAAAAATTGAAAAGCAGGCTTACTCGTGAGCCTCGTCATATAATCTTGTAAGTTTCTCGCTTTCGACGTCCATAAGCATAATCGATTTATCTTTTGCTGTGGAGAAAAGTGTAGTTCCATCGGCACTAAATTCTACGTCGCGACAAGATTTTACATGCATTTCGATTGTGGATAAGAGTTCTGTTTCCTCATTATTGTATTTGTATCTGAAAAGTATTATAGGCAAGATATGATTTGAAGAGGGTTTTAAATATGTATTTACTATAATAATTTATAATTTTATAATTTTATATAGTCTATTATTAAATAACAATTGCAGAGTGGCCGTTTTAAACAAGAAAAAAAATTCTCAGTCATTTCCTGGTTCGCCAAAATTTTTCACGGTCATTGAAATTAAAAAAATTCGAAATCTTACAACTGACAATTTTTTCATTTGAAGTCATCAAATCTGAACTGAAAATTCAAGCACTGAAAGTGGAACTATTTTGAATTTTACACTTTTAAAATTGGAGCTTAAAAAATTGTTAATTCAGAAATTTTTAATCAAACGCACACGTATAAAATGGAAGCTTTTAACTCTTTCCAATTGAACAATTTTAAATTAAATAATTTTCTAATGCCCTAAATTGGAACTAATCCTCCCTTTCAACTCAATTAACTAAAAATATTAAAAATAAAACATGACTCTCTTTTACTTCAGTACAAAATTGAAAAAAAAGATCAATAAAAATGTTTCAAATAAAAAAATGCTCTCTTCTAAAAAAAGATTGAAAATAAAAAGTCCCCTCCCCTCCTCTTCAAATCAATACAAATTTTGAGAAGGAAAAATAGCCTCTTCTAACTCAGAAAAAAATAGCAAAAATGTTATCCCTTTTAACTCAATGAAAATGCTTTAAAAATGCCTCTTCCAATTCAGAAAAAAGATTGAAAATAAAAAGTTCCCCCCTTGAACTCAATAAAAATGTTAAGAAGAAAGAATGGCCTCTTCTAATTCAGAGAAAATTGAAAATCAAAATTTCGCTCCTTCCAACTCTATAAAAAATCTTAAAAATAAAAAACTTCCCTCTTCCAATTCAGAAAAAAATTGATACTAAAATTCCTCCCTTTCAAATCGATAATAATGTTAAAAATAAAAAAAATTTCCTCTTCCAATTCAAAAAGAAAAAATTCTTTCCTTAAACTCAATGAAAAAGCTAAATATAAAAAATGGCCTCTTTAAATTCAGAAAAAAATGTATCCCTTCCAACTCAATAAAAATTCATCTAAAAAAGTGCCTCTTCCAATTCAGAAAAAATTAGAAACCAAAATTTCCTCCGTTCCAACTCAATAAAAATGTTGAAAATGAAAAATTGCCCTGTTCCAATTCATAAAAAAATGAATAACCAAAATTTCGCCCCTTCCAACTCAATAAAAATGCCTCTTACAATTCAGAAAAAATTTAAAACCAAAATTTCCTCCCTTCCAACTCAATAAAAATGTTAAAAAGAAAAAATTTCCAGCTTCCAATCCAGAAAAAAAAGGGATGACAAAAATTGCATCCCTTCCAACTCAATAAAATTGCTGAAAACAAAAAAGTGCCTCTTCCAATCCAGAAAAAATTGAAAACCAAAATTTCCTCACTTCCAACTCAATAAAAATGTTAAAAAAATTCCCGCACTTTGAAATTTTAACGATTCAAGGCTTTCTATTTCAAATTGAATGGATTCAAAATGGAACATTCTAGAGTGAAACAATATTTAAACGGGATTTGAAATTGAATAAAAGCGTCTAATTACGAATCTATTAATTTGAAATTATTTAAAAATTGATAATAGTTTCTCCAGCTTCAATTGGACGTTTACACTTGTTCAACTACTAAGGCTTTCGAATGTAAAAAGTTTAATTTTCAATGTTGAAATCTGTAAATTATTTAATTTTGAACACATTCAAAATCGTCTTGTAAAACAAATTATTGTTCAATTTTTAATGCTCGAACTATAGTTCAATTTTTAAAATCTTAAAAGTCTATATTTTAAAATTTTATAAATTGAAAATGTACGCTTAAAAATGAAGACCTAAAACGGATAATTTTCAAATTAGAAGATTTTAGAATTACGCACCGTAAATTGAATGATTTCATAATTGAAAATGTTAACAACTGAACATAACATTTAAAAAAAGTTGAGATCGAACTTTTTCAAAATATCATTAAATCACGTGATATGAAATTTGTGATATTTCAAGTGTTTGGGTATATTTTTCTTCTAAAAATGTGAACAATTCCTGATCAAAAAACAAATTCACTGTCATTTCCCTGTTTGTCCCGGTCTCACCAAATTCACGATTTTCCCGGTGCCAAGGATTAAATAATATTATAACTTCCAGTTAAAACACTTACAACAGAACATCTCCTGAGATCATTGCCAAGGCGATTAAATCTCTATCGGGATGGAAGCAAACGTCCATTACTGTATCTTCTAAATTGATCGTTGGAGGATGATCTCTGTGCTTTTCTTTTGATTTGATAATCGCCTTCACGACTTCGTCATCCTCATCTTCTTCATTTAAAACTATATCTGTATAGGAGTTTTGAAATAAAATTTGTTGAAAACAATACATTAGAACCTATACATTTTTCTTTCTTTACTGAAATTGAATCGAATATTTTTTGTAGACAGTAAAAAGTATTTTAATCATTTTCAGGCTCTTACCTGAATTACTATCCGAATCATTGTCGGAATTATTGACCTCATTTTCATTATCACTCATTATGTGAGTATCTTGGCTACTGAGACTGCTTATGCTGATATCGTCATCGTCGCTTGAACTCGAATCATCTTTCGATGTGCTTTCTAAAAAATGTTTAAACTGAAGTTCATTAAAACAATTAACAATTTAAAGATTTAAAAACTAGGGTAATTTAATTTTAAAAGATAGTCAACTTCCTATTGAAAGGATTATAATCTAATTTTCTACCTTTTGTCAATTAAGTTTTCTAAAACAATTATCAAATGTT
>JAUMHM010000072.1:8223489-8233763 GCA_032362435.1 Melikaiella ostensackeni | reverse complement strand
TTTATCATGTAAGGTCTCTTTGTGACCGACATTACCGACATAGAAATCATTTTAAAAATTTTGTAGGATTTTGTGATTACGAAAATTGGTAGAACTTCTTATCGAAACTTCCAAATGTCAGTTATACCCCTGGCATGAAGAGAAAACCAACTAATAATTAAATCCCAAAATTTTAGCATGGAGGCAAACCCATTTAGCATTTAAGCAAACCTTTTAGGCGATCATTTTATCGACATCTGCCTTGGATGGTTCTTTTCTGTACTAAGTAGGTTTCTTTGTTACCGACATTTCTAATATTCGCACTGAGGGTTTCCCGTCAGTAGTGAAGAAACTTAATGTCATAATTAAATCTCAGGCAATTGTTAGCACGGACACGAACTTATTTTGTCAATAACAGAACCATAAAATATAAAAAATATAAATGTAAATATGAAAATATAAAAAAATAAAAAAAATAATAAAAATATAAATATAAAAATATAATAAAATATAAATATAAAATATAAATTTGAATGATTTTTTTCCGAATTAAGAAATTGTTCTCTTTGTTAGTAACCAATTATAATTCTTTTTAGGATTTCGTAGCTCCGGACAGAAACCCTTATGCTTTCAGTCGGTTGTCCGTCAGTCGTATAAAGAAGGGGCAGTAAGGGGAAATAAGAGGTGGTAAGGGAAAATGAGGGGAATCGTGAGAGGGGGTGAGGGGAAGTGTGGAGTCGGTATGAAAAGAAATAAGCGGAAATGGGGAGGAGTGAGAGGAGGGGTAATGTGAGGAGGGGAAAGGAAAGGAGGTGGGAATGAGGGAAAGTGTGGTTGGGGAAAGGAGATTTGAATGACTTTATTAACAACTTAATAGGCTACAGAAACCCTTTTTGTAGGCACCTGTCGTCTATTTTTACCAATTTTTTTATTTATTCTTTTAGGATTCGGTGAGTGTAGCAAGGGCCAAAGACAGGCATTATCATCTCTATCAAAAAATTGCAGCAGAACATGCAGCAATTGCAAATCAAAGAGAAGCAGAAAGACTTGTTTATGAAGCAACCTCAGTGCCAAATGATGTCAACGAATCACATAATTATTAGCCTCATCAAACTACTTTTTATATCATTTTTTTGCATTAATGAATAATAATTTTTTCTATTTGTATAGTACGATTGTTTATTTAAATTCTTAGTTTAAATACGAAAAATAGATTGATAGACATCAAAATGGCTACAATAAAATAAAAATAAATAAAAGCTGAGCTTGTCTTTTATATTTATGTTCTTCCATAAATATTTTTTTTATCAGGCAAAAAGAAACTTATAATCCGGAACTGTACAAAGTAATGAAGTTTAATGATGTTCATAATGACAGAAGAATACGATGGAAGGCAAAAGTCAATTGTAATACGTTTTATAATTATGGTTTATAGTGGAAAAGATCAATTTAGGTCTTTATTAAAAAAGATCTAGATTTTTTAATCTTGAATAAAAATCGTATTTCAGTTCGACTTCCTTATTATGAGATAATAATTAATTATTAGATAATAATAAGATTTTCATTCAAGATAAAAAATGACAATGGGACATGCAAAGTATAAAAAAATTGAAAGATAATTAACAAAGCCAGTGTTTGTGGTACTTTTGTAAAAATGCTTGCTAGTGGCTTTTTCTGGTTTACTTTTCTGTTCATCACTGTAAGTTTTTTAATTTCAAAAAACAATTTTTAAATTATTAAAATGATTTTTCTCATTTAAGGGCATGTGCCACTTGTCCGATTTCTACCTTACCGACATTTTTTTGACGGTACAAGTTCTACACGAAATGAGATATCGAGCTTAAAGTTCGGGACAATAAAGAAAAGAGACTAAGGAACGATTATGTACTAATAAGTTCTTCAAATTACAATTTTTTTTGTAATACTGTATTTTTCAAGTACTCCATAGGTAGAGCTCTCCAACTTTTGACGTCAAATCAATATATGGCGGAAACACTGGAGGACATACAAAGCACAAGGGCATCCGAAGGATAGGACTAAACTTTATTTTTTTAATATCTTCCTAACAAATAATTTCTCTCTATAAGTGTATTTGAAAAGGAATTTTTTTAAATTTTATTATTATACCACTACTTTCGGGGTAAGCGTAACTCGTTCGGTTCCAGCCTCGTTGCACTACTGGGGATCAATGAATTTATATGGTAAGTCTGAGTAAGGGATGTGTAGAAGAAGACAGAAGGGATTGGTCTTAGATCAATATAAAAGTCAACACGTGTTGTTCATTCAAAAGACACTCTCTTGCCATAACACCGCTGCAACACGGGTCGCTGAACAATCACTCTAGCAATCATCCCAGGTGAAGAGCTCCACAAAGCCATTATACTGATCCACTAAGCAAATCTCTTCACATGGGTCGTAGAGTATCCAAAATCTTTCGTTTCAGGCGTCACTTTTCTTTTCATAAACCATCGTCCGTTACCACTCACTTTACCTAAATATACTTGCTTTGTTAAACGTCCTTCATCCATTTTCTCAACATGACCAAACCATCTCAACAAATTTCTTTCACTATTCTCAAACAGTGTTCCTTCTAGGCCACATTCTTTGAGATCTCACTCATTACTGATATCATATGTAAACGCCAGTCCACATACTTTCACTGTCTCAAGATCAACACCCTCTTCGTCTAAGAAAGCTATTCTTAGACGTTCGTCCATGTATATATTGAACATTCAGGAGGACATAACGCAGCCTTGCCTAACGCCCTGCTTAATATCGAACCAATCAGTCAGTTGTCCATTTACTCTTACACTCGCTTTACTACCATAACATGTGGCTTCTATTGATTTCAGAAGCCAACCATTCACTCCCTAATCTTTCAGGACTTCCCAAAGTTAGTTTTACCCAACTTAACGAAAGCATTTTCTATATCAACAAATGCACAGAAAACATTTTGTTTACTCTCAAACTTTTTTTTTGAACTGTCTGAAGCTTAATATATGATCCGCACATGATCATACTGGTATAAATCCACATTGGACTTCCCGGATCCTTTCTTTAGTTACTCTCTTGACCTTACCAATAAGTACTTTGGTAAATATTTTGCCAACGATACTTAGTAGGCTAATCGCTCTATAATTAGTTCAGTCACCTTTATCACCAAGCAAATATATCCACTTTCTTTAGTTTCCTCATTACGGATATAATATCGACGAAATCAATTCTCCTTTCGCCACATACAGTGGTATTATCTAACGTATCCTCGTCAGTGACACGGTTGTTATGCTCCATTGCTTGACCTTCATACAATTCCTTGAAAAAATCACTGATACAGTCTTTCACTTTGTCTGCATCACATACCATTTCATAATCAGCATTCTTAATACCGATCAAGTAAGTGCTAATACTTCCTTTCTTATTCTTTTTGACCCATTTCCAAAACAATTTCTTATTTCCTGGAAAATCATTTTGCATTTTTTCATCTCCTTCCACTTTGATTTTATCCTTGCTTTCTTCGACTAGTATCTTTGCTTTTCTGTTTTCATCCCTATGATCATTTTCAAATCTAGTCTTTCCCTTATCGCAAAGACCTATAGTATTCAATTTTTTTGAGTACGCTTGCTTTTTCTCGTTGACAACCACGCGGATTTCATCATTCCACCAAGCATCATCAGCCTTTTTTTCTACAGCCGCACTACCGCACAGTTCAGATGCACTCTTGAAGACGCTATACCGTAATATTATCCATGCACCCTCTACATTTTTATTGCATAATTTTGTCTTTCAGTCTTCTTTATGATGACATAAATATTTATTCAACTTTTCACGATATACTATTTGTACTTCTGGTTTCTGCAATTTCTCTGTTTTAACTCGCGTCTACTTCGACTTAGCATTAACCCTTCTTCTCCTCCATCCTCGACCTAGGTTCATTTTTGAAACTATGAGGTAGTGATCCGTTTCACATTCAGAGCCTCTCATAACCCTAATGTCCCTTACAATCCCTCTCAGTCTCTCATCTGCTACAACAAAGTCAAGCATACTGTGGCATTCGCCTCTGCACCGAGTGTACATGTGGATTATTTTATGTCTAAACCAAGTATTTGTAATGAACAAGCCTTTTTTTAACAGTAAGCTAATCAATTTATCTACATTACCGTTCATTTTTGGATCTCCATAGTGACCAAGTATCCTGTCTGTACCTTCGCGTTGCACACCAACCCAGTCATTCATATCTCTGAGTGAAATGATTCTTTCGCTAGGTTCGCAAGTACCTATAGTATCATTTAACAAGCCCCAGATTGCACCTTTTACATCCCTACTATCACCATCAACTGAAGCGTCGCATGCTATAGTAAATAGCCTTCTGATTCCCACTTCCATTCTGACCCATAATAATCTAGGAGACACACATTTATACTCTCTGACATGCTGTTTTGCTCTCTCATTCATAATTAGGCTAATTCCTTAGCTACCATGTGATTCATTATCTACTCCTGACCAAAGTTGGAGTCAATTCTATCTTTTTTATCGCTCTCTCTGTAGAACCTCACAATTTAAAATTTCAAGAGGAACTTTCAATGAGAATAATGTGTACTACGCGTGAAGAATTTTTTGAAGAAGAAACATTGTAAATTATTGAAAAATAAAAGCGTGTAAAAAGCTGATATAATTTTAGAATGTATGTTTCTTTTGAGAGAAGCGATGCATCTCGCGCCATGTTGGTCCTTACTTTTCAAAAACTGTTTAATGAAATAATAAAGTCGATATAAAAAAATTGGTGATTTTATCATTTTATTAAATAGTTGTTCAAAAATAAAAACTCATTTCTAAACAAACTTTTGGTGAGAAATTATTTTTTACGAGGATATTAAAAGAATAATGTTTAGTCCCATGCATTTGTTGCCTTTATGTGTACTCCGGTGTTTCAGTCATATTGATTTGACGTCACAAGTTGGTGAGGTCTATAGGGGTGGTAGGGAGCTAACCAGCCGCTAGGTGGCGCTAGCTGTTCTAGTCAGAGTTCCGCGAAAATTCAAATAGGATAAATGAAAAATTGCTTTTTTTTGTATAGAAATTAATACAGGGTGCCACAAGACCGGAAAACCCGGAAATGTTTCTAGACCGGGAAAAACAAGGAAATGACTATGAATTGCTTTTTGTACAGGAAATTTACAAATTTTGAGAAGAAAAATCTATCCAATCACATGAAATGTCACGTGATATAATGCAATTCAAAAAAAGTTCGATTTCCACTCTTTTTAGTGTAAGTATCAAGTGTTAACTTTCTAAATTATTAATTAATTTTTCAGTTTACAATGCGTGATTCTAAAATAACTTATTTTAAAAAATTTCAATTCTAGGTCTTCATTTCTAATCGTACATTTTCAATTACAAGAATTTTAAAATGCAGTTTTGATGACTCAAAAAATTAAAAATTGAAAGCGTTTGAATTTGGAAATTTTTCATAAAAAATATTTTAAGATGATCAACAGTAATATAAATTAATCAAAGATTTTTGAAACTGAACTGTCGTCCGAGTATTAAAATGAATAATAATTGATTTGATAAGACAGTTCTGAATCTGATCAAAATTAAACAATTTATACAATTGAATGTGCAAAGTCGACCTGTTTCAAGTCGAAAACCTTAGTAGTAGAACAAATGTAAACGTCGATTGAAACTTTATAAACTATTTTCGATTTTCAAATAATTTCAAATGAACTGATTCGTAATTAAACGCTTTGGTTCCATTTTAAATCCCATTCAAATATTGTTTCAGTGTAAAACATTCACTTTTCGAACAATTCAATTTGAAATTTTAGAATAAAAAAAAAAATTCAAAAAAATATTTATCAATATTTGAAAGTTGAATTACAATGAGCAATTATAAATGCAATTTTCAAAACTAAATTTTTTGGAATGGAAAGCTTTAAATCGCTAAAATTGCAGACTAAAGGATTTATATATAAAAATACGTTTAAATTTCATTTTTCTGATTTCAAAAGAAAGGAAAAAATTTTGGTAATTAATTTTTATCCGAAATGAAAGTTGAACTTTTTTACATTTTTGTTGAGTTAAAGATGGGCAAACTTTGTATTTTTAACATTTTTATTGTGTTGGAGAAGATAAAATTTTTGTTTTCACCTTTTTTCTGAGTTTGATGAGGAAGTTTTGTTGTTTATAACACTTGTGTCGAGCTAGGAGGGAGAAAAATTGGTTTTCAATTTTTTCTGAATTGAAAGAGCCTCTTTTTTGGTTTTTACCATTTTTATTCAGTTTGAAGAGACAAATTTTCACCATTTATTTTTTTTACTGAATTGGAATGGGGTAATTTTTTATTTTTAGCATTTTTATCGAATTGGAAGGGAGGAAATTTTGGTTTTCAATTATTTTCTGAATTGGGAACGGCCCTCTTTTGTTTTGATAATTTTTATTGAGTTGGATGGAATGAAATTTTGGTCATTTTTTTCTCTGAATTGGAAGAAAACATTTTGGTTTCCATTATTTTTTAAAGGAAGGTGAAATTTTCTTGTTTTTAACATTTTGATTGAGTCGGAAGGGAGACAATTTTCGTTTTCACCTTTTTTCTGTACCGGAAGAGGAAACTTTGCTGTTTAAACATTTGTATCGAGTTGAAATCGACGAAATTTTGGTTTTTTGTTTTTTTTCCGAATTGCAAGAGGGAAATTTTTTATTTTTAACATATTTATTCAGTTGGAAAGGAGAAAATTTTGGTTTTCAAATTTTCCTAAATTGGAAGAGGCCCATATTTCGTTTTCACCATTTTTATTTTGTTGGAAGGTACGAAATGTTTATCATTCATTTTTTTTCTAAATTGGAAGAGGGAAATTTTTTTTAAACATTTTTATTGGATAGGAAGGGAGGAAATTTTGATTTGAAATTTTTTTCTGAATTGGAAGAGGCCCTTTTTTGTTTCTATCATTTTTATTGAGTTGAAAGGGATGAAATTTTTTTTTTAATTGGAAGAGGCCATCTTTTTCTTTCCAACACTTTTATTAAGTTGAATATTAATTTTTTTCAAACTAAACAACTCACGCTCTCAACTTGTTTTATGTAATAAATATAAACTTTTATTATTGATTTTTTTTTAATAAGCAATTTTTCATTCATCCAATTTGAATTTTTGCGGCACTTTGACTAGAACAGCTAGCATTACCTAGCAGCTGGTAACCTCTCCTATTGGCTGAGCACTACTACACAGTCCCACCCAATCAACATTGCCTCATTTTCCGCGAAAAATTCAAAAATGATACCTAGTTTTTAAAGACAAAAAAAATTTATACTTATTTGAAAAAACTTTCCTTCAGTAATTACAATCAGCTTTTTGTGCTCTTTTAATTACAGAAGGAAGATAAATATATAAAGATACATGCAACTACTCCATCATTGAATAATTATTCAAATTTGAATTTGTATTTTCAAAAAGGTTTCAGTGATCTCAGGAGAGATAAGACCAAAATTTTCAGTTGCGAATCGTGATCATCATCATCATGGAAATGGAGAACCTGGTTGTTGGGGAAATGGTCCAAGACGTAGGCCAGGATCTGGTCCTGAACCAGGAAATGTGCCAACACTTCAACCTCCTAGAACTCCCCCTTCCTCTTCAACACCAGAAAATAATCCAGATTTTGGTGATGATGGTTTCGGAGATTCTAGAGAAGATGGAGAAGGTGGAGGTGATGATGATTTGGGAAATGATGAAGTCAGAGGTACGAATTTATTAAATTCATATTATTTCATCAATTTGAAAAATATATAGACAATTATTATAAAATGCGAACAATTTCGAATTTCAGATGGAGATTCGGAAAGAATAAGGATGAGACAAGACGAACCTCCAATATTTAGGAACAATATGAATCATCTCTACATGACACCCCAAAAATAATAATAAAGAAGAAGTCAAATTCGGAAGAGTTTCACAAAAAATTAATATATTAGAAATCGAATAAAAGGCTTTGCAGATTGTCGATCTCTTACTTTTCTTATCTTCTACTTTTAGATGATATAAATATATATTGATTGTATTTATTTGTAAATGCATTATTCTAATTCATTTATTTACTCTAAAAAATAGGTCAATCTATTTGTCTCAAATTAAGCAATCTTTTTTATTGGTGCGCCTACTTTGAATTATATTATTGAAAGAAATTTGTCTATAAAAACCCCATTTTCAATAAATTATATTAACGACCGTACCACCCTTACTCTTTGATAAAATGTATTAATACGAGTATTATAGGCCAAGCGACTTGTCTCGAGCTAAGGAATCTTTTATATTCTTGCATTAACACATTTGGTTATTTTTATTATTAGTCTGTTCTTAAAATTAGTTTTTTTCAATTGTAGCCAATCTTCAGAAATCTTAAACACCTCGTTAAATTAATGCACTTAAGTACATACTAAATTACAAAAGACGCATTCCAAAACTATATATATATATATACACGCTTAATTGCACTAAATTATACTTAAAGAGCAAAATTAATTCGCGCGCCACGTGCGCGATAATTTCACGTCTCCAATGGTCAATATACACTGGAACCTCGATTCAGACAGGGTCTCGGATATGGTTTGCTATGACCATAAGGCCCTTTCAAGAATTTTTACGATGTAAAAAGTCAGGGAAAAGCGCGTAACTCCGCTGAGCTCACGTGCCTCTCTCTCGGTCCATTGGACGTCCTCATCAACGAATGCGAGGTCGGCGGCAATCTTCTCTCTCTCGGCCCCTTGGACCTCTCATGGACGAATGCGAGCCGACTGAAATCACCGGAGGACGTAAATGGAGGGCACTTAAATAGAGGTTCCGGTGTAATTACATAGGTACTTACAATTCAACAAAAGTGATATGTATAATAAAATGAAATTTAGTATCAAAACAATATAATATTCGATTGAAAATAATAATTTTATACAAAAAAGATTTTTATTCAACTGAATTTCTAACACTAATTAATATAGTGGAGGCATTCCAGTTCCATGTGCTAGTCCCGGAGCCGGTTCCGGGCCTATATATTCACTTACTGCACCGCTCATCGCCAGCTGGTCCGCTTTTTCGTTGCCCCTGATCCCTGTATGACGAGGAACCCATATGAGGATCACGTTATTCTTTTCTGCCAGTTGATTCAATGCCTTCTTGCATTCCTAAAGCAGCCCTAATGTTATGTTTGGTTTTCCAACTGCAGTCATTGTCGCTTGGCTATGTGAGTTGATTGTAATCTGCCTGCCAGCCGCGTCCTCTTCTGTAAGTATCTCAGCGCAGCGGAAGACAGCCAGGACCTCCGCCTGAAAGACAGTAGCATGTCGTCCAAGTGGGATTCCCATCCTCCTCCTCTTTGCCCTGTCGTAAACTCCCGCTTCTGGTCCCCCTTCTCCTTAGAAGCCATCTGCGTATCAGATTTGCCCCTGGAGGAGTGAGTTACCATTTGATTTTCACACATACCTGTTTGGGATGACAACGCGGAAAGCCCTGGTGGAATTAAAGCGTTTTGTTATTCTGTCCTGCCTTATTCCTAGAATTGGCAGTGTACTGACGTCACTTGGGAGCCTAGTGTGTTTAGTCCCTCAAGTCCATCTGTCTGCTCTTGCTAGTCGGCCCATCGCACGAGCCGCCCCGCCGGTTATCGCTACGTTTAGGGGCTCTTCGTAGAGCATGTAGTCTATTACCGCCGTGGGCGTGATCCTTATTGATCCCGTCATACTCCCCACCCCCCTAAACGCTAGCGTTTGTAATCGTCGCAGTCTATCCTGCGGTTTATACGACCGTGAACAAAAGTGACTCAGAGATCAAGAAAAGTTCGTTCGCTTTACGTTCTTTGAGTTATTTCAAGGCTATTTTGTTAAACGCCTCCTCTGGCGTACTTTCGTAGTGCTTTCATCTCCTTTCTCAATTGGACTTCCTTTTTCCTTTTCAACAAGCGCAAGTAGGTAAAAATAGTGCATAAAGGCCAAGTGGCCGCTCCGCGCCATAATATGGCGTCCCTCGAGGAAAGAACCTCGCAGAGGGGAAATCAATTCCAGAGCTTTGAAGACGAATCCATGGAAATGGAAAATGGACTGGACGACAATTTGGTAACCCGTTCTCTACTAAGCCTCAGTAACGAGATTCAAACCCCATAAGACTCACAAGATCCTAACCCCTCAACATGTGATTCCAATCCTAACCCCAAATTGATAGGCAAGAAGCGCAACGCAACTCACCTTACAGACTCTATTTCTCAAGACCATAACAAGATCCAACACGTTACTGATTCTGGTGTGTTTAACTCTTT
>JAUMHM010000072.1:8183024-8217399 GCA_032362435.1 Melikaiella ostensackeni | reverse complement strand
GAAATTTTTGGCGTGTTCCTTTTTGGTGCACACAAGGTTTTCATAATAGAGTGGATTTTGTTTCGATCTTTTGAAACTAGTTTCTTTTAACTAGTTACTGTAACTACTTACTTTTTTTGATAAACAAAGTTACTTTTGTAAATAAGTAACGAATTGCTAACTAGTTACATTTTTTTCATTAACAGTAACTATAAGAATCGTTACTTTTTTAGTTACTTTCAAAATGTAGTTCAGAAGTCTTTTCACGGCAATGAATAAATTTTATTGCCCTTGCAACTATTTTTCCATTTTCACTATTCAAATTGTGGCGGCAGACCATACAGATTTATAGTCAAAAATGGGAAAATTGGAATTTTTCTCCCACCTTGGAATTCAAAACGTTCTGAAATCTGTGGAAACACTTTTAGAAAGAAAAAATATCAATTTCAGAGTTGAATAATAATTTTTTATGTAAATTCATTCTTTAAACTGAAAATTTAACTATTTCAGTTCAAGATTCATCATTCTAGTTGAAAATTCATCTCTTTGATTGAAAATCCAAGTATTATGGGTTGACAATTCATATTTTCGGTGGAAAATTGAACTTTTTGGTTGAAAATTAACCTTTTTGTTGGAAGTTCATATTTGCAGGATGAAAATTCAACTATTTTGTAGAAAATTCGTCTTTTTGTCTTGAAATTTCAACAATTTGGGTGATTTTTTTCTCTTTTGACTGAAAATTCAACTCTTTTGTTGAAAATTCGTTTTTTATTGGATTCAACTATTTCTGATTTAAAATTAAAATTTTTTTGGTTGAAATTTCAAGTATTACATTTTTGGTGGAAAATTATTCTATTATTTATTAATGTATTTTCTTGAAAATTCGTCTTTTTTGGTAAAAAAAAATTTATCTTGTTAGCTGAAAATGCATCTCTTTAACTATTTTCTTGAAAATTCGTCTGTTTGGGTTGAGTTCAACTGTTTTTGATTTAAAATTAAAATCTTTTCTGGCTGAAATATCAACTATTACATTTTTCGTTGAAAATTAATTTTTTCAATTTAAAATTGAACTATTCCAATTTTCGTTGAGCATTTACATTTTTTAATTGAAAATTCATGCCTTTTGTTGAAAACTCATCTTTTTTTGTAAAAAATTAATCTTTTTGGTAAAAAAATTCATCTCTTTGGTTTAAAATTGAACTATTTGGTTGAAAATCGATCTGTTTTGGTTGAGTTCAACAGTTTTTGATTTAAAATTAAAATCTTTTTTGGTTGCAATTACATCTATTACATTTTTCATTAAGAATTCATCTTTCTTGGTTGAAATTTGAATTACATTGTTAAAAATTCATTTTTTTAATGAAAATTTATCATTTTAGTTGAAAACTCATCTCTTTTGTTGAAATTTCAACAATTATATTTTTCATTGAGAATTCATCTCTTTTAGTTCAAATTTAAACTACTTTGTTAAAAATTAATTTTTTTTTTCTTGTATAAAGATTCATCATTTTAGTTGCGGACTTATCTCTTTCGTTGAAAATTTAAATATTTTATGAACTTTTTTTTGTTAATATTAATTTTTTTAACTGAAAATTTAACTATTCCATTTTTGGTTTAAAATTTATATTGCTTGGTTGATGATTTGACTATGTATTTGGTTGAAAATTAGTCTTTTTCAGTTGAAAATTCAATGTCTTCTCAAACATTTTCTGTTGGTCTTCGGATGTTGCAAATTTTTCAGAAATGGGAGTCGTAACTAAGTAAATCTAAAGAAACACTTTTAGAAAGACAAAATATTTTTAAAATACAAATGGAACTGAAAAAAAAACAAGTTACATTTTGAATCGGTAACGATAACGATAACTAGTTAATTTTTTCGTGATGTAACGGTAACGGCAGTTTCTTTTAAAAAGTAACTTAACCATCACTGCACTTGCATAGTACAAGGTAATAAGTGGTAAAGTGATTATTAGTGCTAATTGACACCTGATTCGAATTTAGAAAATAAGTAAGTTTATATTTCTTTCCATTACACGTTACTGCCACTTGTATAAGTATAAAAACTTAACCTCTTTCACTTTCATTTTTGTAACACGAATATTAGATTTTTAATTCTTTGGATTATAGATTTTAATATCCCAGATTATAAAATTTTATAATCCAAGAAATTATCCAGTAATATCTATTCCTTAACATCTAGAGATTGTAGTTTTGATGATCTAGATCGCTGTCCCATAGTTAATAGTCTAATATTATACTCGGTAACACATTTTTCATTACCGGGTATAATCCATTTTTTTTAGTGAATACAACAAAAAAGGTTCTATATAGGAAAAATTCTATTTTGAAGGCCAGATACCACTATTACGAATTTTAGTTTCCTAAAAGAATCTCAGTTTCGTTAAAAATAGTTGATTAAAGCAATGACTATTGGCAGTGGTCTTTTTTCTATGAATAGTTAGTGACACTTTTCATTATCATGTCTTCAAATATTTTCGAACCCACAAATTATTTTTTTAATCCAACGAATGTTTAAATAAATATTTCAGAGCAGTTGGAGCAATTAAAAGAGATTTTTCCTATTTTGAACTAAACAAATCTACAATAGCAACAAATTCTAGTTTTGTAGCAGAATCACCCCGGATATTGATTACAGACTGAATATCAAAGACCAGATGAAGAACGGTTTTCGCACAGTATTTTGCAAACATTGAAGCAAAAATTTCAATTATGTTTCAGTAATTAGCATCTGAGAGGAAATAAGTAATTCATGCATGATTAAAAGAATGTAATTTTAGCATTTCGATTGAGCTGGTCTCAGAGCAAAGAGAGTGTGACGAAACAGCATCCACTCACTTTCTTTCAACATGGTAATATACGGCACGAGTGTGACTTCGAGGAAGAAAAAAAATGGAGATGGCTCGTGCTGGTTCAGGTTACCTTGAGTGTTGCCAGCAGTAGCAGGTGCCTTCCACGCATTTACACATGGTAAGACCCTCACACTTTTAAAGAAACAGGTATTCCACACTCGCAAGATGTTGCCCGGGATCCTCTTCTGAAGAGGAACCGCTGCAGCATTCGATCTCACTCTCTTGATTTTTATCTCTAAAAAAAAACTGCACATTGACCCTAGGTTTTGCAGTCTTCAATGTAGATGCCCTTTTTAGAAACATTAAAAGTTATCAAATTGTCTTTTTTTAAAAACAACACATTTTTTCTTGTGAGGAAACTGCTGGATCTTAGAAATTCAAACTATATTTGAGTTCGAGAGTGAATGCAACATAAAAGCGGTTAAAACGGCTTCCATCCGAGTCTAGCCGAGCCTAGCACAGCTTAACTCTGATGATCGAACGAGAAGCTTTAAACAATTTCATCTGTCCAAGCGGACACTCGTAAAGCGTTTAAATTAATCATAAATTTTAATTTTTAATTTAAATGTAAAAGTTTTCATTGTTTGTATAATAAATATATTCGAAACCTCGAAATAAAGTCTCCAATATTGGTTTCTGCTTTGGAATCTTACAATTTTAAACATGTTTCATTTGAAGATTAATTTATCTAATTCTGAATTTATTTAAACTTTGAAGACTACTGCTTTAAAATTGTACAATTCTAAATGATTTATTTTGAAATATTATTGAATTTTGAAGGTGAATTCCACAGCAAACTATTGGTTCTTAGAAATTCAAATTTTATCAGTATCACTTCAAGAGTGAACGTAACATAAAAGCTAATAGTAAACACACCCTACCTAGCACGACGGCTCCGATCCGAGTCTAACCGAGCCGAGCGCTGCTTAACTTCGATGATCGAACGAGAAGCTTTAAGCAGTTAAAAGAAAGCATGCCATGAGGATCTAACCCAAAAATTGTCGAAAATGAAATTATTGGCTTACTATGAATTTGCGCTTAGGTCCATGTGCGAATACCCAGTCGCATCAACCTGAACAGCTGACTACGGCTCAAAAGTTTGGCATTGAAAAGTGAACTCTCACTTTTTTTCTAAATTGAAAATTGGATTCTCTATCACCGTCCAAAGTTTCTTTTATCACGCCCAAACGTAGGCCTCGAGCGAAAAAATTGTCACCCTCCACTTTCTAAAAACCTAATAATTTTTTTAAATTAAAATTTCTATTTATCGATTCAGCATCTCAATAACTATAAATGAAACTCCCACTTTTTTTTACTTGAAAATTTGATTTTTTTTCACCGTCCAAAGTTAAAAAAACGTGCGCCTCGAACGAAAAAAAATAATTTCTCCCAAAATTTTCTCGGAATCTAATAATATTTTCCAATCAAATTTTTCCAGATACACTTCAGTTCTGATTTCTCTTGAGAGTACTTTCTCTTCTTTTTTTAAATTAAAACTTTGATTTTTGAGATTTTTTTGTCTCTCCTGTAAAATCGTGAAAATGTGAGTTATGCCCTTATGGCATGCTAACTTTCAGTTCCATGTGTCCAAGCGAACATGGGAAAAGCATCGAGAAACGAATTTATCACCTGAGTTTCAAAAACTAAAAATTGAAGAACACAAAAAATTAAGGAATTTTAAATAAAAAATCTTCAGGAATAAATAATTTTAGAGTAAAGGCCTTTCAAACTTCAAAGCCTTTAAAATTAAACAATTGCACATTAGACATTCAATAAATTAATGTATTCGATTGCAACTTGAAATTTCAAAATAAAATGCAACAATTACAATAACAACTGTAAAATTGAACAATTTAAATCTTGTGCGCTTCAAATTTAATAGTTTTTAGATTAAGTCCTCAACGAGTAAATAATTCAAAATGTAATGCTCTAAAACAAACACAACTTGAAAAGTCAAAGTTTTTAGTAATAAAGAATTTTAAATTGAGTGTTTTTAAGAATGTATCCTTTTAAAAATAATTCTAAATTGTCTATAAGAAATTGAAAATCATTCAAATTGAAAAAATGCAAAATGATGCATTCTAAATTTTAAATTGAGTGTTTATGACTGTAGCTTTTAAAATTGTACGATGTTTCTATTCTGATATCGTGAAAAATTGAAAATTTTACTTCTAGAACGTCCAGAATAAAGATAATACTAAATTAAATTCATATTAATAAGTTGAAAATCTTTCAAATTAAAGAATTTTACATTTTTAATTCGTTTGAATGTACATATACTTCGTATTTCCCTTTTACTTAAAAGAACTTAAAAATGAAAAAAAATCGTAAAAGGCAATAATTATGATTCAGAATCATAAAAAAATACGATTGCTTTTAACTGTTAATTTTTCAGAAATTAACAATTTCCAATTTGAAGCTGGATAACTTCCAAAATGAAGTAATTCATATCAGAGCGTTATTAATATTCAAAAAATTAATATTTATATGTATATAATTAACAAATATATATATATATATATATATATATATATATATATATACGAGTATATATATATATATATAATTGAATGATTTCTTCAACTTAGAGCACCCTAAAACATAATAACAAACTAAAACAAAGTAAATTAAAATAATTTTATAATTAAAAATTTAAATGTTAATAATAGTTTATTTCTCATTGGTAAAACAGACGAAATTGAAAGTCCTGGAAATTTAAAAGAATGAACCAATATCATGTCTAAACGATTCAAAATACAAGAAATCAAACTTGTAAAATTTCCAATTATTGAAATGCCTTTAACGTGAGTTGTATAAAATTAAAAAATTTTGAATTCAGGCGTTTTGTTCTACATAATTTTCTGTATAATTTACAGAATTTTCTGTGAAGAGTTTATAGATTTTTTCCTAGATCTTACAAAATTTTTAGTGATCGTACAAAAAGCATATTTGTTGTAAAACATACTGAACTTTAAAAATCTTGTAAATTCAGCACTTATTTTTCTCCTTGATTATATAAAAGTGGTAGGGTAGAGTGAGGTCAAAAGTGCCAAAATTTACTTTCCTTCACACTGTGTCCAAACGAAATTAGGTATTGCCTTGATTTTTGCTTCAAAGTATACGTAAGACATTGGAGTTTCAAATTATAATCATAATAAATATATATGTGTTTCATCAATTATATTATATATTATTTATAAATACTATCTGATGGTACTTCTTGCCCCGCACATGGGGCAAAAAGTTCATAGCTGTGGAGTAAAAAGTACCAACATAAACAAAACGAAATTTGGTATTTTAAATTTCACGAAGGAACTTACATGATATAGAAACATAATAATATCAATGCTCAGGTGACTTATATGTTAAGAGATTTATTTGTCGTCACTTTCACAATTAATGCAGACGAAATTTGTCGACTGCCTGTTCATAAAACACTTTTCATGAGCCCAGTTTTTGCATATGTGATGCTGAACAAATTGTTCGTGAGGGATGCTTTCAGAATAAGCTTCACAACAGGCTACACAGAAATATTTCTTCATTCCTTTATTATGTCATAAAAGCTCAGGGGCAGAAAGTGACACTTGGCACTTTTTTTCCCCGACGTTCCCATAATTTACAATCAACATTTCTGTAACAACACGAAATATTTTTAACGCAAAGCTATCTGTGCTACAAGAATACATAATTTCTCATCAAATTATACTTACTTTATGTCACTGGCAAGTAGAAATAAATTTTAGTACCAAAATAAAACACTGAAGAAAAAAAAATTTCGTCACAAAAAAAAATAATTTAACCTTAGTAAAGTTCTAATAAACAGCTGTCAGCAGCTGCCAATGGTTATGAGGAGTTCATGTGAGTCTACCAATCGACGGGAGATGTCAAAATGTGTAACAAAGTGTAAGTTTTTGTGTTATCATAAGTGGCACTTTTTCCCCACGGCACTGTGGACCCCACTCTACCCTACAACTTATTAGTTTTAAATTTTCTATCTGAAAACATTTAGAGAACAAATTCAAAGATGTGGTATAAAGTTTTGGACGATTTAAAATTACGATTCAGAAAGTCTCTGATTGCAAGTGATTAAATGTAATTTCAAGTACTTGAAAGTTATTTCCAAAGAGATTACAATGATCTATGTATCCTTTGGTTGGCACAGAAATAATGAAAATACTCTCCTTCACTGACTGTTACTCTGACAGTCTGACCTTATCCAAGAATCCACTCTGATCGGTTACAGTGTTCTCAATGTTCATATTGATTTTCATATACAAATCTTGTCAGCACATGTTCAAATATGGTCAAAGTCGATTCGAACCATAAATAATACGTTACTATAAAAAATAATGACACATGAAAAGAAAAAAACGTTACACGCAAAGAGTCATCCGGCGAACCGATGCGATGGCAGCAGGTGTCATTAAGTATTCAAAAGCACGTGGCGCATAAAGATACATGCACTACATATAAGTGTCCGCAAGATGGTACTCGAAATTTCAAAAGGCTCCTAATTGTCTTCTTTTTTGTTTATAAAATATCCACCCTGTTTTCAATAGAAATCTCATAATAAGGTGCTGTATTATATTTACAAAGTGTGTGGTATCAATGATACATAATTCTATAATGTTTATTGAATTTTATATTATACGAATGGAAATACCTTTAAACTTTGTATCATATTAAAACAACAAAATCAATTTACCCCAATAAAGGATTTCAATCATAAAGACTGAGGACTCATTTACGAAGCACTGATGAAATCTGACATCAGAAGCAGCTGATCGCCAAGGTCATCTTCTTTGTACAAGAACCATAATTTTAGCGCACAGCTTGCATCTCCGCAGCATCTGTATAGGGGAAAGTGGGGTACACTGAATAATTATGATTAACTGTGAAGATCTTAAGAACATACATTATTTCATAAAACATCTCCTTAAGCAAATATCACTCATATCCTTTTCTTTCCTATAGACATAGAGTACCATTTTTGATGAAGGGAGGAAAAAAATATTAAACTATCACCAGAAATCTATTTTCATTGGGTTCTGTTTTGTGGTATTTCAATCATAATGTTTACATAATCTTTGATAGTATTTAATTAATAATTAATTCCTTATTAATGAATGTGATACCTTCTACCAAAAATTCGATCATGGGTATTGGTCACCCGTGCTCGAAGTACGGGGGTAGGTATCATGTCTCGTGACGGTTATCAATAATGAAGCGTGCTCTACAACAGTGCATTATACTCCACTTACCATAAGGATCATTTTGTACCTATATTTACATATTAGATGACCCCTATGGCAAGTGGCGTATAATGCACTGTTGTAATTGACAATTTTTTAATTAAACACTGAAAAAATTATTAATAATAATTTAGAAACTTTTGAAACAGAGACATTATAGATTGAAAAAGATTTAGGGGCACAATTTAAATAGCAATGCTTGAAAATAAAAAAAATTGTATTGAAGCACAAAAATTCAATCTGAATAGAAAAAAAGCTGATGTAGAATTTGAATTTTATTAGTACCTGTATATCACTATATCAGTTCAAGAATCAATACAACTTAAAAGCTGGTAAATAAACGCTATCTAGTGGATTAAACTTTTATAAAATAGAGAAAAAAAAAATTTTAATTATATTTTATCACGTGAATTCGAGGAACTTGAAATTAAATAACATATGAAATTAAGGAGTTTTTGATCAAAATTTTCAAAGAATAAATCATTTCTAATTGAAAGCTTTTTAAAACTGGAAACTTTTGAAATTCAACAACTTTAACATGAGTGGTTCAACATTTTAAGTCAATTTTTTGAGATCGCGCCTGATTTTAAGGCATTATCAAAAATTTTAAAGTTTCTTAAAAGATTTTTAAATACAGAGTGTCTAGGCATACCAAAAATATTTTTCCTGTGCTCGCCGAATTCCGGTGAAGCTAGAAAAAGCCTCTTAAATACCTAATTGTAAAAAATAACAAGAAATAATATACATATATATTTTAAGGGCTTTCAAAAGCATAATTATGTTAGGCATTCAAAAATATTTAAAAGGATCTTGAACTCGGATGTTCAAATTTCAAATTGTTTGATTCTTAGAGCTTTTATCTTGAATTTTTACAATTTTGAAAGATTTTTAGTAAAATAATTCTGACAATCTGGAAGTATTCACGCATGTCGAGTTTCTAAGTTTCCCGCGCTTGGAAAAAAAGTTCTATAAATGGTATTATATGACGTCATAAATTTTCGTGTTTCCCATGTATTTTTATACGCCTTTTCATTTTTCAACTAAAGTCATATCTCACTAAAATTTTGAAAATAGACAGAAAATTGATCAAGGTGCCGCTGTCTGGCCCATTTGAATATGGATTTTTTTTAAACAACACAATTTTATCTCTATATACATAATTGCGTAAGGGTGTTTTTTATAATGGATATTGTGGCCTTCCTGCAAAGGTCATAGAGATGTTTCTTGGTTCATTTGAAAGCGTGTGGAGTCCAGTTTATTGGAAAAATAGGAGAGAAAGCTGTATACGGTATCACTTTATACTTATTTCTCTTTAACAGTGATCAGTTTATTTCTTTATCAAAAAAGTGATAAATTGAAAAATTTTCAATTTCTGATTAGGGAGTGTCCATAAACTACGTGGACAGTTTTTCTCTTGTTTAAATAGAGACGAAAATAAAATTGTTATGAAGTTAAAAAGGACAACACGATATAAACAAAAGAAAAACTATCCACGTAGTTTATGGACGCTCCCTTATTCGTACTGTATCGATTTTCCTATACATTTTTTGATTTTTGATTTTCATTTAATTTAATACATCAATAATCCATATGACTTTTCTTTCATTTCTTAGCGCGCTCAAGTGTCCGAACTCTCCCACAAAAAAGTGTCCGAACTCTCCCAACTTGCCGCAGGACAAGAAAAATTTCACAGTGTGCCACTGTACCGAAGAAAAAAATGTAAATAGAGAAACATAACCTATATAGGCCCAGTGCTTCGATACGATTGCATATTTGCAAAAAACATCAATATTCCAGCCGAAATATACCCGTTCTTGAAAAACATGAAAAATTTTTGGGTAACATTACGGGTCGCCATGCATAAGACGCTAAATTATTTGTCAAATCTAAAAAGTAACTGAGTTTCAGCAATTACCTTTTTGTTCACGTGCCAAAACACTCGCGAAAAAGTCGGCTGCGCACATTCGGAGGGGAGAGAAGTGTCCGAATTCTCCTGCAATTACCCTATTGGGATTTATAAAATGCCCTTACGAAATTACACCAAGTGTATATAATTTATATCTGTCATATCTCTTCGTAAGGGATACTTAAGAATACTTTAAATTACTTTAATTTACGTGAATTTACTCCAGTTACTTCAAATATTTTAGAATACTTATAGTTACTTCGATTTACTTCAGCAACTACTAGATAATTAAAGATTATGTTTAATTGTGGATTTGCCCTTCATCTGGCGCGAATTTTAAATAGCAGAATTTAATTTTTTTTCAAAATAAGTATACATAGATTGTGCCTTTGAAATTGCTATTGAAATATTTAAAAAAGAGATTCTAAACGTTGGAAACGTCAGCATTTCTGACGATTTTTTACTTTTCCTGACTTTTTTTTTAGTAGGGTAAAAAAAAGTTGTATTGAAAATTTACAAACTTAAAGTTAAGTTCAAATTTGCGCCTTATATAAGTTGTTTTGATATTACATTATTTTAAATATAAATAAACCCATATTTTGGCACTGTTTCTACATAGTTTATAAAACAATCGATACAAAAATTCGTTCATTTGAACGTTCACAACATTCAGTAAAAGGTTCGAAGGACAAAAGGTTTTTTTTCTCTATAATCTCCACAATTTCTGCTTTAATGAAAGTGATAAGAAATTTTGGAAAATTTGGCCTATCCAAAAGTGGAAGACAAATGAAATCTTCAACAAGTTTTTTTTACATTTACGCAGGGCTGACACACAGTCACTTAAGTCATTTTTAGTCACTATTTTTTCTCAAATCACTTTTTAGTCACTTTTTAAAGATAAAGTCACAATAGTCAATTTTTCAAATGAAAAGATCATTTTAGTCACTTTTCTTTCAATAAATCAAAAAAGAGAACCCAAAGGCTAACCACTATTGAATTCAGGTCTATGCATACTTCTGCATTTTATTGGATTATTTGAATTTACCATGAATTCATTGGAATTCTCTTGAAATCAAATAAAATGCAATATTTTTGGATTTTCAATTTTTTTCAATTCACCTTAATGACTTCTAAATTCAGCTTAAATTCTTATGAATTTATCAGATTCTTATTCACTAATTCTATTTACTCCGATTTATCTAAATTCAATGGAATGTTTTGGATTCTTAAAATTTTGTTCCATTTGCTTGAATTATTTTTAATTCATCTTGAATTTGTATAAGTTTCACCATACTCTCTTGAATTCCCTTGTATTCTTCTAAATTCACCTTATTTTACTCAATTCATTGAACTTTTTAATTACATTTTTTTTCAATTCGCCCTAAAGTGTCTTAAACTCGCCTTGAATTCTTCGGCATTTCATCAAATTCTTTTGAATTTCCTTAAATTCTTCTAAATTCACTCCAAATTTAACGAATTCATTGAATTTTTTTAATAGTTTTGAATTGCTTTCAGTTCACTTCAATTTTTTAAAAATTCACCTTGAATTTTTATGAATTTCTTTGAATTCTTATTTTCCTTACAATCCTTCAAATTCTCTAATTCTATTCACTCCCATTTATCTGAATTCAATCGAATATTTTGGATTTTTTTTCAATTCATTTGGATTTCAGCCGGGATTCTCATTCATTTATCCCTTGAATTTTCGCAAATTCACTCCAAATTTAATGAATTCAATTAATGTTTTCAATATTTTTCAACTGTCTTCAGTACACATGCATTTTTTTAATATTCTTGAATTTGTGTCAATTTTATCGAATTCTTCTCATTTCCCTCCAATTTTCTTCAATTCGATGGAAACTTTTTTAGTTTTCGAAATTTTATTACATTCCTCTAAATTCAATTTTACTAAAATCAATGGAATTTTTTTGAGTTTTTTATTTCATTTGAATTCCTTTGAATTTGACTTGAATTGTTTTGAATTAATTCTGAACTCTTATGAATGTATCCTGAATTCGTTGAAATTCACCTGGAATTCTTATAAATTTCTATCAATTCTTTTGAAATCAAAAAAACATTAGGTCACATTATGAATGTATAAATTAGTCACTTTTAGTCACTTTTTTCAAGTTAAATTTTTAACCAAATAGTTGAATTTTCATCCTACAAAGATGCATTTTCAACCAAATGGTCGAATTTCCAAACAAAAAAGATTAAAATTCAACCAAAAACAATTGCATTTTTTGCCAAGTAGTTAAATTTTCAAATCTAAAAGACGAATTTTTCAGAAGACAGTTCAATTTTCAACCCGTAAATTGAATTCCTAACAAAAAATTTCATTTTCAACCAAGAAAGTCGACTTTTTTTACCATAAAAGATGAATTTTCAATTTAAAAGGACGAACTTTTAACAAAAAAGTTAAATTTTCTACCAAAGAATATGTCTAACAAAATATTTGAATTGTAAACTTAATAAATAAACTTTCAACAAAATAGTTGAATTTTCAATCAAATAGCTGAATTTTCATCCTACAAAGATGCATTTTCAACCAAGTGGTCGAATTCTCAACCAAAAAAGATTCAAATTTAAATAAAAAAATAAAAATAAATAAAAAACCAAAAAAATCTTTTAAAAGACAGTTGAATTTTCAACCCGGTAAGTAGAATTTTCAACAAAACAGAAAAAATGTTTACCAAAGAATATGTCTTAAATAAAATATTTGGATTGTCAACTGAATAAATAAACTTTCAACAAAATAGTTCAATTTTTAACCAAAAAGCTGAATTTTCATCCTACAGAGATGTATTTTCAACCAAATTGTCTAATTCTCAAACAAACAAAAAAATTAAAATTCAACTAAAAAAATTTTTAAACAATTTTTAAAAATCAAAAACCAAAAAAATCTTTTAGAAGACAGTTGAATTTTCAACCCATAAAGTAGAATTTTCAACAAAACAGTTAAATTTTCTACCAAAGAATATGCCTTAAACAAAATAATCGGATTGTCAACTGAATAAATAAACTTTCAATAGAATAGTCGAATTTTTAACCAAATAGCTGAATTGTCATCCTACAAAGATGCATTCTCAACCAAATGGTCGAATTTTCAAACAAAAGAGAATACCATTCAACCAAAAACAGTTGCATTTCCAACCAAATAGTTCAATTTTCAAGACAAATGGACGAATTTTTTGAAAAGACAGTTGAATTTTCAGCCCGTAAAGTTGAATTTTCAACAAAAAAGTTCATTTTCAACCAAGAAAGACGACTTTTTTACCATAAAAGATGAATTTTCCATTCAAAACGACGATTTTTCAACAAAACAGTTTAATTTTCTACCAAAGAATATGTGAAGAAAGTATTTGAATTGTAACTGAATAAATAAACTTTCAACAAAATAGTTGCATTTTTAAACAATTAGCTAAATTTTTATCCTACAAGGATGCATTTTCAAGCAAATGGTCGAATTTTTAGACAAAAGAGATTGAAATTCAACCAAAAACAGTTGCATTTTTAACCAAAACGTTAAATTTTCAAGCCAAAAAGACGAATTTTTTCGACGACAGTTTAATTTTCAACCCGTAAAGTTGAATTTTCAACAAAAAAGTTCATTTTCTACTAAGATAGATGACTTCTTTCACCATAAAAGATTAATTTTCAATCCAAAAGGACGAATTTTCAACAAAATAGTAGAATTTTCGACGAAAGAAGATGACTTTAATAAAATATTTGAATTGTCAACTAAATAAATGAACTTTCAACAGAATAGTTGAATTTTTAACAGTATAGCTAAATTTGTAGCTCACAAGAAGATTAATTTTCAACCAAGACATTAATTTTCTGCCAAAAGACGAATTTTAAAAAAAATACATGAATTTTCAACCAAATAGTTGGATTTACAACTTAAAACATAAGTTTTAAACAAAAATGGAGCAGTTAAATTTTCTGTTCAAAAAATTACTTTTCAATTAAAAAAACGAATTTTTTAAAATAAAATAGTTGAATCCTCAACTGAGTAGATGAATTTTTAACAAAATACATGAATTTTCAACCAAAGAGGTGAATTATATTGAATTTTGAATTATTGAATAGAAAAAAAAGTATTCTACCAAAAAAGATAGATTTTCAACAAAATACATTAATTTTCAACAAAATTGTTGAATTTTAAGCCAAAAAGACAAATCATCTACAAAAGAGATGAATTTTCAACTGAAAAATATGACTTTTCAATAAAAAAGTTAATTTTCTACCAAATAGTTGAAGTTTCAACTAAAAATATTAATTTGCAACAAAAAATTTCATTTTCAACCAAATAGTTGAATTTTCTATCGAATTCTTGAATTTTTAAGCCAAAGAAAAGAATTTTCTACAAAACAGTTCAATTTTCAACCCGAAGATATGATTTTTCTACAAAAAAGTTAATTTAGAACCAAATAGTTGAATTTTTAACTGAAATGATGAATCTTCAACAAAAAAATGTATTTTTTAGAAAAGCATTTCAAATTAAAACAAAAGAGATGAATTCTCAACGAAACATGTAATAGTCAATATTTCAACCGAACAAGATTGTAATTGTAAATCAAACACAGTTGAATTCAACCAAAAAGACTAATTTTCGACAAAGTAGTTGAATCCTCAACCAAGAAAGGTTAATTTTTTACGAAATGGTTGCATTTTTGAGCAAAAAGGATGAATTTTTAACGAAGAAGATTAACTTTCTACCAAAAAAGACGATTTTCAACATAATACATGAATTTTCAACCTAATAAACGAATTTTCAACCAGAAAACATCAGTTTTCAAATTAAAATATCGATTTTCAACCAAAAATGGACTAGTTACTTTCCCAGTTGGAAAAAATTAATTCTCAACAACAACAAAAAACGAATTTTCAACAAAATAGTAAAATTTTCAACCAAAGAGGCGAATATTCAACTAAAAAATGAGTATTTATAAAATACTTAAAGTTTCAACCGACGAGATGAAGTTTCAACTGAAATGATGAATCTCTAACGAAAAAATAAATTTAAAAAAATGATTAAATTTAACAGTTTGAATTTAAGCGAAAAAACGAGAAAAAAGGGTAAAGAGGAGAAGTTTCTTGAAAACAGGGGGTAAAAGAAGAATCCTTGCTAAATAATAAATTTTCTGGCGATATTGAGTTACTTATCAGTGTAAAACAATTCTATCTCGCAAGATGTTCCTCACTTTGAGCAGTAAATTTTTCCAAAAAAATTTGCAGAACAAGATTCAGAGCGGCCGTATTAATTGAAGAAAAAAATTCCCGGTTTTCTCCCGATTCGCAAAAATTTGTTACGGTCACTCAAATTGAAAAATTCCAACTCTTGGAACTGAAAATGTTTTCATTTGAAGAAATCAAAACTAAACTGCAAATTAAAGCACTCAGAGTCCAACTCTTAAATTTTAAACTTTTAAAATTGGAGCTTAACAAATTTTTAATTGAGAAATTTTTTATTCAAACGCTCAATAATTTACACGTACAAAATTGAAGCTTTTAACACTTTCCTGTTGAACAATTTTAAATCGAATGCCATTAAACTGAAAAACTTTAAACTTTTATAAATTCAACGGTTCAAAGATTTCTCGCTAAAAAATATAGATCCACGTTATCATTTCCAATGCTCTTAATTGGAAATAATCCTCGCTTTAACTCGCATCAATAAAAATGTTCAAAATAAAACATGTCCCTTTTCTAATTCAGTACATAATTGAAAAGAAAAATTCCCCGCTTTCACTTGAATGTTAAAAAAAAATGGCCTCTTCGAATTCAGAAGAACAAATAATAACCGAAATTTTCTCCCTACCAAGCCAATAAAAATGATAAAAATAAAAAAATGCCTCTTCTCGTTTAGAGAAAGTTGAAAACCAAAATTTTCTCCCTTCCAATTCAATAAAAATCTTAAAAATAAAAAAATGTTCCTCTTCCTATTCAGAAAAAATTTAAAACAAAAATTTCCTCCCTTTCAACTCAATAAAAATTTAAAAAAATAAAAACGCCTCTTCCAGTTGAGAAAAACTTGAAAATCAAAATTTCCTCTCTCCCAACTCAATAAAAATGTTCAAGATAAAAAATTACTCTCTTCCAATTCAGAAAGGAGAAGAAAATAAAAAGCTCCCTCTTCAACTCAATAAAAATATTAAAAAGAAAAAATCGCCTAATTCAATTCAGAAAAACAATTAATAGCTTGCCTCCCTTCCAGCTCGATTAAAATCTTAAAAGTTAAAAAATGTTCCTCCTCCAATTCAAAAAATAAGTAAATAAAACCAAAATTTCCTCTAAAAATATTTTTACAAAAGTCGCTCTTTCAATTCACAAAAAATTGAAAACCATAATTTCCTCTCTTCTAATTCAATAAAAATGTTCAAATTAAAAAATTACCCTCTTCCAGTTGAGAAAAGAAATGAAAATAAAAAGCTCTCCCTTCAACTCAATAAAAATGTTAAAAAGAAATAATCGCCTCTTTCTAATTAATAACATGCCTCCCTTCCAACTCGATAAAGATCTTAAAAGTTAAAAAATTTTCCTCCAATTAAAAAAAAAAATTAAAACCAAAATTTCCTCTAAAAATCTTTCAAAAAGAGTCCCTTTTCCAATTCAGAAAAAAAATTAAAACCAAAATTTTCTCCCTTTCAATTCAGTGAAAATGTTGAAAATAAAAAATTTCTCTCCTGCAGTTCAGAAAAAATTGAGAACAAAAATTTCCTCCCTTCCAACTCAATAAAAATGTTTAAAATAAAAAACTTCCCTCTTCCAATTCAGAAAAAAGTAAATAGTCAAAATTTTGTCCGTTCCAACTCTATAAAAATCTTTAAAATAAACAGACTTCTCTCTTCCAATTAAAAAACCGATTTTCCTACTTTCCAACTCGATCAAAATCTTAAAAATAAAAAATGATCCTTCTTCCAATTCATAAAAAATATTGAAAACCAAAATTTCCTCCTTTCCAAATCGCTGAAAATCTAAAAAATATATAAGGTTTCTCTGATAATTAAATGAAAATTAAAATATGCTCGTTTTAAGTTCAATAAAAATATTAAGAACACAAAATTTGCCCGCCTTCAAGTCAATAAAAATGTGAAGAACAAAAAAGTTCCTCTTCCAATTCGGAAAAATATTAAATACCGAAATTTCTTCCCTTTCTTCTGAAATTAAAATTGTAAAATTTGAACGTTTTTTCGTACATAAATCCTTTAGAGTCGAATTATCTTAATTTTAAGTCGTTTCAAATTAATAAATGTTCATATTATATTTATATATCAAAATTCAACACTTTCACTTACAAATTAAACATTTCAAAAAATAGAACAATTAAAATTGTAACGTTCAACGTTTAAATTTAGCACTCTTAAATGTTAACGACTCAAAGTTTTCTATTTCAAACAATTTAGTTTTGAATATTTGATTTATAATTGCCCGTTTTAAATGATTAGTCAAATATTACCTAAATATTAAAAATTGCTCTTTTTTAAATTAAAAAATTACATATTGAATGGGTTAAAAATGGAATATTTTAGACTCAAACAATATTGAAATAGGATTTGAAATTGAATATAAGCGTTTAATTATGAATCTATCAATTTGAAATTATTTGAAAATTGAAGTTTTTC
This sequence comes from Melikaiella ostensackeni, assembly GCA_032362435.1. Classification (NCBI taxonomy): domain Eukaryota; kingdom Metazoa; phylum Arthropoda; class Insecta; order Hymenoptera; family Cynipidae; genus Melikaiella; species Melikaiella ostensackeni. The sequence goes on along the minus strand of JAUMHM010000072.1, from coordinate 8,199,764 downwards.
AATTGGACGTTTATCTTTGTTTAGCCACACAGGCTTTCGAATTGAAACAGTTCAATTTTCAAGGTTAAAATCTGTGAATTGTTTAATTCTGAACAGATTTGGAATCGTCTTGTAAAATCAATTATTGTTCAATCTTTAATACTCGAACTACAATTCAATATTAAAAATCATTAATTATTGTATATTTACAGTTGATCAACTTGAAAAGTTTTTCGTCAAAAATTTTCAAATTCAAACGCTTTTTATTTTTAGTTGTTTAAGTCTTCAAAGTTGCACTTTAAAATCTGCAAATTGAAAATATACGCTTAAAAATGAAGACCTGAAATGGAAAATTTTTAAAGTAAAATATTTTAGAATTACGTATTGTAAAATAATTAATTTCAGAATTGTAAAAGTTAACAATTGAACTTAACATTTTTAAAGAGTTGAAATCGAACTTATTTTTAATTAAATTATATCATGTGATATGAAATTTGTGATATTTCAAGTGAGTGGATAGATTTTTCTTCTAAAAAGTAAAGTTCCCGGCCAGAAAATAAAGGCACTGTCATTTATCGGTTTCTCGGTCCTACCCTGCATATCTCTAGCAACTGCATACTAGAAAATTAGACATTATGTTTAAGTGTGGCGCTTTGCGTCTTTGCCCAGCCTTTCGCGTGAATTTTAAATTGCAAAATTTAATTTTTTGCTCAAAAAGTAACTTTACATAGATTCTATCTTCTAAATCGTTATTGTAATACTTAAAATGGGATTCTAAACGTTGTAAAAGGATTCTAAAAATGAAAAAACTACAATTTGAGAAACATGTTATGCTTTATTTCTTACTACATTTACTCACACTTACAATCAAAAAATTCTCTTGCAACAAAAACCTTACACCTATAATTTAATATTCTATAAGTATCTACAAACAAACTATAATAATTCTCCGTCATAGAACTCGGTTGCGGAGATCTTGAAAATAAATGAATGTAATTAATCCAAAATCTCCTAGACATTATGTATAAATAATAGAGAATCAGGTTTCTCCAATTTGATCAAATGTACGTATTGGATCGAAATATAACAATTTACAAAATTAAAAATTAAACTAGTGATATTACAAGTCCTTATAGTCGATTTTCACTTTAGCTTTGGAATTTCGTGCCTTCACTCTTTTGTTCCTTTTTCACGAAATCAAATCAATTAAATTCCAGATCTCCTAAATATTTCTCAAAAAATTCCATTTTGAAAATTATCCAACATTTCTCTTTCTAAACAGCAATTAATGGAACAAAATATATAAATTGTAAACATATTTCTTTCTTGTAAAAATTCATTATAAAAGATTTTCATTTATAAAATGGAAAGGCTTTTTTTATAACCTGAGTGATTTCATTGCACGTGCTATTAATTATTATCAACGTCCTATTTACATCACAACTTAACGTTAAACTCTATTCATAAATGAGTAAAATTCGATGCGCATCAGATCCAAAATTCTTTCCCGATTTCGAACTCTGAGAAAATTCCTAGTTTTTTTCGCAGCCTTTTGTCATTTGTAACTCAACATTCTAATCTACAATGAGAAGTGCCACATTGAAAAATTCAAATTAAATTCAAATATTCCCTTTCCCTTTTCAAAAAGAACTGCAGACTTTTTTAAAATTCCCCCTTTTTAATTTACTTCTTAAGCAAATGTCTCATGTCTTTGCTCTGTTTCGTCAAAGTTATGTCCGCCGTTTCCGTCTTATCAGTTATATTATCAAGAAGATCATTTTGTGAGTCAATTTCCTCAGAAAGTCCGATAGCTAATCCTTTCAATCTAGCAAGCGAGCCGCTCATTTCGTCCAGATTTTTTTCTAGGACAGCGCTAACGTTGTTTGTCACTGGTTTGTAGGATTCCTCTTCTTCAGAGAGGCCTCTAAGTCTGAAGGAAGGATGTTCGCCTCCAGAAAGATGGTTTCTAGTTTGTTCTAAAGAATCTGTGAGGCTGGTTGAAGTCGTCAGTGGAAGGCTAGTTGAAACGTCAGGTATTTTAGAAGCCGAGGGAGTTGGAACATCTATCGATTTTCCACTAAGATAATTTTTTAAGCTACCAAAGACGCTTTTTATGCCCTGGATGTGCTTCTGACTGAAACGCAAAGTAGTGTTGATGTCGTCCAATCGCTTCTCGGTTCGCTCCAATTGTTCTCGTTGTCTTATCAATTCCTGTAAAAAAAAAGAATGGATGAATTGATTAATTAAGTTTATCCACATCTCTTTCTATTTTCATCTAAGATTCTCATTTTAGTCATTCTGATAAGTTCTAACAGAAGATTCCGTTTTACCATCCGCAAACCAGAAATCTATCGTACCAACCCAATTGACTTAATCAAATCTTAGAAATATTTTTACGTCACTAAGACCAGATGAAAATTTTTTTAATTAAACATCAAATAAAATTTGCTGTGAAAAAAAGGAATGCCTTTCAACTTTGCCACGAGAGGTCCTGGCAGAGTGTCCAGTGGAGACCTACGACAAAATTCCCGTACATTTGCCGTGAAACTTCCGCAGGCTTTTTGAAAATTCCCGCACAAATCTGATTTAAACATGTCTTTCTTATATAAATGATTTTCTTGACAATTTACTGTGTTCCTAAACAAATAGGGTAGATAATGTAATCAAAATAGGTATATATGTATATTTTATAATCAAACCCAAGAGTTCAACTCTTATTCACCGTCTTTTGTTAGCAAATTAAATGAACTCATCAAATCTTGAACGATATTTATATAATACTACTCCACGAAAGATAATTCCTGTTTGAAAGACCCCTATTTTTAACCAAAAATTTTCTATGTAACGCTTTAAAAATGATACGAAATTTTTTTCTGATACATTTCAGGATTTTCTGCTGATAAAAATTCGCTACAAACAAATGTAAGGTCTCTAGAAAATAAAAAATATAAATGCAGTAAATTTGTAAAATACTGAGTTGCCTGTTAAAAAAAAAAAAATTATATTTATCTAACTGAGCTTACAAAATATTTGGTATATTTGAGGGTTTTCGACCTATCAAAATATACTAAAAAAAAATTGACAAGTCGAAAGTATCAAAAATGGAAAGGAAACGTGGTTTTCAGATAGTCATTTTGTGGTTTTTAAATTATATTTTTTCTACCTAGGTTTAAGAATTACTTCAAATTTTCTCCTTCTACTTTTTCTTCTACTTTTCCTCTACTTTCAAATTTTTTCTTTCTAGTAATAGGAACTTAATGGAATTTTTTCAAATTGAAAAAAAAAGTTTTAGAGGGGCCGGGGAGTTTTTTAAAATTTACAAAATATTTAAATTTTTTAAATTTATTCTATAGGTGCCAAAATTGTATATAAATTTTTTTGTGGAGTGTTTTAGGTAGTAAGTGAGAAAACAGAATTGAAAATGATGAAAAAAATTCCTGCTAAACACAGGAATTCTTTTTTAATGAAGCCACTTTTTAAAACTAAATGCTCATTTATCCAAAACCAAAAGAGTTATTTTTTTTCATTGAAAAAGAATTCCTGTTTTCAGCAGCAATTTTTTATATAATTTTTAATTTTATATTCTTACTTGCTACCTAAAATAGTACACGAAAAAAAAAATTCTACAATTTTCGCACTTATAGAATAAACAAAATAAATTTCAAGAATTTCAAATTGGTTAAAGTTTTAAAAACTTTCCCTGTACAATTAAAACTTTTTGAAAATATATGATAATATTCCAGTTCAGTAGAAGAAAAAAATTTGAAGGGTACTGTTTTGGAAAATTTAACTTTTAATCTTTAAGCGCCACTCTAATATGGACGCTCAAAATATTGTTTAAGGTTAGTTAAAAAAAGATAATTTAAATAAGAAATACAAAATTCAGTGTTTTAATTTCATTTTTTCAACTTCTTACCTTTCTTCTAATGTTTGTTTTTTTTTATCAGTAAGATGCTCCAAAGTATTTAAAAAAAATTTTAAAGCTATAGCTAGAACATTTTTTTTAAACTTATAAAAATGAGTATTGATTATGTGGAAAAAAAAACTTTGCTTTTTTCAGAGAAAATGTTATTCAATCTCTTTCTATTTTATCCATTAATTGTGTGTTAATTGTGTTGAGATTTAAAAAGCAGACAAATTGTTAAATTTATGTAATTACAAGAGTTTAAATGTATGAATATTTGATTTTTGTAATTTTTGATGATTTAAATTGCAATTTTCGAAATCTAGATTCTTATTCGAAACAGTTCGAAGATTTAAAAAAAATGATTCAATTAAACTGGTATTTTTTTAGAGGATAGACTAGACCAAAAAGAAAATTTCTCTGATCTCAATTCAATTTGAAATAAATTTTCAGAATCTTGAAGGGTTCTATTTAAAAATCTTGAAAACTCAATTTCTTCTTAAATACGGAAGGCTTTGAACGTAAAATTACACATTTATTAAGCTTTTTAATTTCAAACTGTCCAATTCTTATTACTTGAATTTCAAATTATTGAATTTGCAAAAATGTGATAAATCTAATAACCTATAGAAGGATTCCAACAGCAATTGTTGAATTTCAAACATTATAGATTTGAAATGATCTAATCGAGATTTGCGTAGTAAATCGCCGCATGAAACCTTTTGGAATTCATAAAAAATCGCTAAAAATAATTTCTGCGTATACACATTGTCCATTTTTTAGAAACTGGACTCAGCAGATTCAGAAAACATGAGAAATGTATTATTTTTATCGGTTCAGTCAACCTGTAGCCTACAATTTTCAACCGATTCGTCTAAAAATTTCAGAATAAATTGACTACTAGATGAAGCTTCAGTGCCATTTTTCAGGAAATTTTGATTCAATAATTACTTCTAGAGATATTTCACTTTTTATGCTCAAAATTCGATTTTTTAGAATTTTGGTCAACCTGCAACCTACAATATTTAACCGATTTCTCTAAAAATTTCAGGATAAATTAACTAGATGAAGCTTCAAGAGCACTTTCCAGGAAATTTTGATTTATTAATTATTTCTAGAGATACTTCACTTTTTACGCCCAGAATTCGATTTTTTAGCATTTCAGTCGACCTATATCCTACAATATTCAACCGATTCGTCCACAAACGTGAGAATAAATTGACTAAATGAAGCTCCAGATAAATTTTTCACGAAATTTTGATTCATTAATTATTTCTAGAGATATTTCACTTTTTATGTACAAAATTCGAGTTTTTCGCAGTTCAATCAAACTGTAATAGTCAGTACGTTTATTACTAAATGGTTAAGTTATTAAATTAATACTTAGCTGCGTTAAAACATGTTATTAGACTTCATATTGAGGCTGTTTGCTTATTATGTAGCTAGGTAAAGTCTACTTATAATTGGCCCCCCAGTAATAAATAACTGAACTGATAATTATATATTTTTTTAATTTTATAAATATCAATACCAATTATATGTATTATATTGTGTTGGGTATTAAATACTCTTATTACTTTGAGACGAGTATTTGATTTTACTAAAATTTTTATTAAAAAGGAAGTGAAATCTCACCAAAATCATCTACGATGCAAAAAATTCCGCCAAGTAAAATGTTATCAGTACAATCAACATACTTCGTGAAATCAAAGTTTGCCAAGTAATTCTAGAAGATATCTAAATTTTTTAATGTATTAAATATATAAAATTACAGAAATTTTGAGAATTAATTGAAAGGGAAAATAAATGGAAACTTGGCGAGATTATTATTTTTAAAAAAGTGAGAAAATCTCGCAAAGTTTTCATTTCGTTTCCATTTCAATACATTTTAAAAATTTCTGTACTTTAATCTATTTTATACATTAAAAAATTTATATATCTTCTAGAATTACTTGGCAAACTTTGATTCCGCGAAATATGTTGACTGTAATAGTAACATTTTACTTGGCAGAATTTTTTGTATCGTAGATGTTTTTGGTGAGATTTATCATATTTCGAGCTGAAATGATTGAATTTTGAATGTTATGAATAGAAAATTATGTAACAACTTTCAATCTGAACCATATTCTGAACAGGAGGCTAACAATTTAAAAAAAAAAAAAAAGTGAAAAAGCGACTCGCTATCCGGCTTAAAAATAAACAATCAAAATGGCAAATTTTCAAATTTTCAATGTTCTGAATTTAACAACTAAAAAATACGAAATTTAAATAATTAGACTTGTCAAATTAAATCCTTCAAAATTAAATAATTTTGCAATAATTAGTCTTTGAAATTCAACAATTTAAAATTGGAGGTGTTTAAAGCTGTAAGACTTCCTACTTGGGAGTCCTGATTTAATAAGTTCTTATAATAAAGCTATAAGAATTTTAAAAATTCCCCATCAGAAAATAAATTCACTGTCATCTTCCGACTTTCTCCCGGTCTAAAAAAAATCGCAGCTCATTTCAGCTCACACGCCCACGAATTAACTCTAAGGCATTGGAAATTCCAATTTGGAATAAAATTTTAGTTTTTTGACAGAAAAAAGGTGAAAAGGTGACAAATTTTCAAAATAAGTGAAATAGGTTGGAAATAAATCATGAATGGAAAATTCCCTGAAGAACGAAACGCTTTTAAAGTAAAATATTTTTGCAATCGAATCGATCATAAAAAACGTTAAAATTGTCTGCAAAATTTAAAAATCGAAATTTAAAAATATAAAACACAGAAAAACCATGAAGTCGTAAAATAAAATTAGTAAATGAAATTCTCGAATGACAAAAATTAATTCCAATTCTAGGAAATTGAAGGAGAATCTTAATAACAAATTTCCTGGGAAAATACGCCCCCTGAGTTTCTCCATGAGGGCTATATGTATATAAAGCATTTCAATAAAGCAAATAATCATTGACACGTTATCAATGTCAATTCGATAAAGAAAAAATTGCAACCTCAGCCGTGGCAGCTCCGATTTGTTCAGAATCCCTCAAAAGGGAAATGGACCTCTCAGAAGATTGAACAGTTCTTTCTTCAATCGCTTTTCTTCGAGAGACTAAATCTTGATGCTGTTGTTCAAGTTCGTTGTCGAAATTGGTGTAATGATTGTTAGACGAGTAGGGATTGTAATTTGGAGAGGCGACTGGAGGCCTTCGAGGTGCACTTTTGATGAAAGTTTCATCATCCACGTCGTCCTCAAGAGAAAAAAAAGGGTTTTTCGGATCACTTATGTAATTGTGGCCTGCCATAACTACACTTTTAAATTTTTTATTCAACTGCAATCCAGGAATGTTAAAATTACTTGAAACGAAGCGAATTTTATCGACACGAGTCGAGCAGACGTGAATAACCTCGAAAACACTTTGAACTCACCCTCACGTGAGGTTAGGTTATCTGTCAGACTAGGTATTTCACGTTGTGACGTCACTGGACAAGATTTAGCAAGATGGCCGTACGGTGGTGCGTAAGCAATGGCATCAAATGCATGGGACTAAACTCTATTTTCTTAATATCTTCGTAAAAAATAATTTATGACTTAGAGTACGTTGAGAAATTAGTTTTTATTTTTGAAGAATCGTTTAATAAAATAATAAAATCATTAATTATTGATTTGATCAATTTTATCATTTCATTAGATGGTATTCAAGAAATGAAAACTAATTTCCACATACAATTACGGTGCAAAACCATTATTTACGGAGATACTTATGAAAAAAGATTTGGTCCCATATATTTAGTGCCATTGTTTATGCACCAGCGTATGGCCATCATGGATCGCCGTATTGGAAAATGGAATGCCTAATACGATTCATACGATTCGCACACAAAAGCGCGAAATTCAAATATGCGAAATATTTAATCGATACGTGGAGACTTCTCATGTCTTTCTTTAAATTAAAAAGAGAATTTAATAATGTCAAATATTTTGCTTATAGCTCCTTTATTAATAATCACGATGTTTGAAACAAAATAAATGATTGTAAAAGAAGAGGGTGTATGCTTCGGTTAAAGATCTTTTCTTAGACACAGATGTATAGCGGGCATCATTCGCATTTTATATTTTAAGAAAGTGATTTTCAAATTGTTTACATAATGAAAACTTATTTTAATATATCCTTTTCTTTAAAAATCATGGCCACGAGATTTCGCATACATTGTTGTTAAAAACCAGAATTGGCTGCGATACAGCGTGAATATGACTTTTAGTGGCCCTTTTCAGTTTGTTCTTTGCTGTTATTATTATCACACATATTTTATCCAAATTTAAAAAAATAACAATATTACACTAATTGTAAGTTATGTTTAGTTATGTTTCTATTCATAACCCCTCCATCATATTAAATGAGGTTATATGTATTTATCTATTAATAAAGATCATGAATTATCTCCATCAACTTGTGGATAAAAATTTTCAAATACACTGGAACCTCTATTTTGCGGCCCTCCATATACCGTCTTCTTAGAATTTCCAACGGCTCGCATTCGTTGACGAGGAGGTCCAGGAGGGCGAGACATTACAAAATTTTTGAAAAAAATCGAGTAAGTTTAAGAGATATTCAGAGGTTTTGGAAAAAATCAAATACAGTTCAAAACTTGAAAAGTTTTTACATAATTTAAAACAAAATGTATATTTTTGAAGATTTTGAGAAAAAAAATTTCTTAATAATGAAATGTTTCAAGAGAATAAAAGAAATGTCTTAAGATTCTTGGGGAAATTTCAAATAATTCCTTATTTTGAAAAATAAATTTTGAGAGAAAATTCAAAAATATTTCAAAACATTTCAAGTAATTTCCCAAAATGTCGAAAGAGAAAGTTTAAGATTTCAAAAGAAAGTTTAAGATTTTAAAAGAAAAATTTTTTATTTTGCAACATTACAAAATTTTAAAAAAATCGAGTTAGGTGAAGAATATTCAGAAGTTTTGGAAAGAATCAAATAAAATTTAAAACTTGAAAAGTTTTTACATAATTTAAAACAAAATGTATATTTTTAAAGATTTCGAAAAAAAATCTTTTTAAAAATTTTGAAATGTTTCAAGAAAATAAAAACAGTTTCTTAAGATTCCCTGGAAAATTTCAAATGATTCATTATTTTGAAAAATAAATTTTGACAGAAAATTGAAAAAGATTTCAAATCATTTCAAATAATTTCCTAAAATGTCGAAAAAGAATAAATAAGATTTTAAAAGAATATTTTTCAATTGTGCAACATTACGAAATTTTTGAAAAAAATCGAGTAAGTTTAAGAGATACTTAGAGGTTTTTACAAGAATCAAATACAATTTGAAACTTGAAAATTCTTTAATTCTAAAAAAAATCTTTTTAAAAATTTGGAAATGCTTCAAGAGGATAAACAAAATTCGTAAGGTTCCTGGGAAAATTTCGAATGATTCTTCATTTTGAAAAATAAATTTTGAGAGAAAATTGAAAAAAATTTCCGAACATTTCAAATAATTTCCTAAAATGTCGAAAAAGAATGTATAAAATTTTGAAAGAAAATTGTTCATTTTGAAACATTATAAAATTTTTGAAAAAAATCGAGTAAGTTTAAGAGATATTTAGAAGTTTCGGAAAGAATCAAATGCAATTTATAACTTGAAAATTTTTCACATAATTTAAAACAAAATGTATATTTTCGAAGATTTCTAAATAAAACCTTTTAAAAATTTTGATATGTTTCAAAGGAATGAAAAAAAAATTCTTGAGATTCCTGGGGAAATTTTAAATAATTCTTCATTTTGAAAAATAGATTTTGAGAGAAAATTGAAAAAGATACCAAAAAATTTCCTAAAACTTCGAAAAAGAATGTATATGATTTTAAAGGAAAATTTTTCAATTTTGCAACATTACAAGATTTTTGACAAAAATCGAGTAATTTTAAAAGGTATTCAGAGGTTTTGGAAGGAATGAAATACAATTTAAAACTTGAAAAGTTTTTACATAATTTAAAAGAAAATATATATTTTTGAAAATTTCGAGAAAAAATCTTTTTAAAAATTTTGAAATGTTTCAAAAGAATAAAAAGAATTTCTTCAGATTCTTGGGAAAATTTCAAATGATTCTTTATTTTTAGAAATAAGTTTTGAGAGAAAATTAAAAAAGATTTCGAAACATTTCAAATAATTTTCTAAAATATCGAAAGAGAATGTATAAGATTTTAAAGGAAAATTCTTTAATTTTGCAACATTACAAAATCTTTGAAAAAAATCGAGTAAGTTTAATAGATATTAAGAGGTTCTGGAAAGAATCAAATACAATTTAAAACTTGAAAATTTTTTATTTCTAAAAAAAATTTGTTTGAAAATTTATAAATGTTTAAAGAGGATAAAAAATTCTTAAGATTCCTGGCAAAAACTCAAATGATTCTTTATTTTGAAAAATAAATTTGAAGAGAAAATTGAAAAAGATTTCAAAACATTCCAAATAATTTCTAAAACTGTCGAAAAAAAATGTATAAGTCTCGAAAGGAAAATTTTTCAATTTTGCAACATTACAAAATTTTTGAGAAAATCGAGTAAGTTTAAAAGATACTTAGAGGTTTTGGAAAGAGTCAAATACAATTTAAAAATTGGGAAAATTTCAAATGATTCTTCATTTTGAAAAATAAGCTTTTGAGAGAAAATTGCAAAAGATTTCAAAACATTTCAACAGATTTCCAAAATTGTCGAAAAAGAATCTGGAAGATTTTAAGGAACTTCTTTAAATTTTTCAGGATTTTAAATAAAATTTAGGGAAAATTAGACTCATTTTAAAAGATTTTTAGAAGGTTTAGAAGTTTTGAAATTTTGAAAACAAATTTTCTCAAGATTCTTAGGGATTTTTTTATGATTTTGTACATAAAAAGTAATTTCAATAAAATATTTCAAAACATTTTAAAACCTTTTAAAAGATTCCCAAAATTGTCAAGAAAGAATCAGGAATATTTTGAGGGACTTTCTTTGATTTTGCAGGATTTTTTTTAAATTAAAGGAAAAATTCGAATTATTTAAAAAAATATTTAGAAATTTTTATAAAATTTCAAAAATAATTTAAAGTTTGAAAAGATTTGAAGAAATTTAAATGAAAATAAAGATTTTTAAAGTCAGTTTGAGTCAGTTTAGAAGATATTTAAGAATTTTAAAAGTTTTGAAGAGAAAAAAATGGGTTTTGAATCGTTGAAGGTTTTCTTTTTGTTGCTTTCAAAAGAATGTTGAATGAGCACCGAAATGTTGAAGGTTCCCTTCTTTTTCTTTCCCCTTTCTCTATTTTTGCCTTTTTTTTTATTTGAATGGAGACATTTGAGAGTGTTTTTCCTAAATTTGATCATTCGATTCTTGATTTTTTTAATTTACAGGAATTTTGTAGTTAGTTTTGAAAGGATTAAAATGATTTAAAACTTGAAAAAATTTGCGAAAATTTATAAAATATTTTCACATTTTTTCTAAACTTCTAAAAGTCCTACATATCTTTTAAACAGATTTAAATTTTTTCTAAAATTTGGTAAAATCCTGTAAAATAAAAAAGGTTTCTTTACAATTTTCTAGATTTTTTTTCGACTTATCTGAAATTTTCAAAAATCTCTTTGAGTTTTCTAAAGAATCTTAGGAAAATTATATTTATTATAACCTTCAAAACAAACTGATAATAATACTTATTTCCTCGAATAATGCTAGTTTTTAGATAAAAAACTGAGAGACGGACAATTTTTATTTCATTTATTTTTTGATTCTGTAACCTTTTAAACCTTTTAATTAAAATTTAAAACAGAAGTAAAGATTAAAATTTGAAAAATGAATATTATTCTTTCTAGGAAATAAGGGGTTGAACAAGTTTAATGACATTCAATATTAACGACTTGATTCAAAATTTAGAAGATTTTAATTCAGTTGGTATACTTCAAACTCAAATTTTTTTTTCAAGAATTTAAAATAAGAACTCTTTCAGTCTTGAATTCTTCGGTTTGAAAATTTCAACTTTTGTATGCCGGAATTTATAATTTAAGATTCAATAAAAATAAATCACAAACAAGAAAAGAACTCACCTTTTTTTGTCCCTTCTTCTCTGGGAATTTTCTTCTTTTTCTCGTAAAAGAGCTTTTGCCTCTTGAAGTTGCAGTTGCATAAGTTCCTTATATTTTTTTAAAAGGAGCTTCTTCATTACAACCTTGAAAATTGGGTCTCCCTTTTTAACAATCAGCTTCTTCGAATTGATTTTTGGCAACTTAGTTAACGAACCCTGTTAAAAAATTAAAAATTCATGTTAGAATTTAGTTTCAAGTGGGAAGTAGTTTTCTAAGTATATATTTTTGAATTCATTTAACTATTATAATTTCATTCAAATGTAAAAGCATTGCTTGTAAGAAATTATATTAATACAAGAATATTTCTCCAGGCTGTAGATTAAATTTAATTTTGTAATATATCCTGAAAAATCATTCTTAGAATTTAGAATATTGAATCCATAAAAAAGACTTTTTTCATTTTTTTGATGCTGAATAAAAACGAGATCAAAAAATCTTATATTTCTCTAAATTCGATTTTTTTTAATTTAGGATTTTAATAGGATTTATAATTTTTTATCTAAAGACATTCTGAGGAACAAAATAAGCAGGGAAAGTTTAAAAAAAGACATTTATATATAGCATTGTTACAGCCATGTAACATTACAATTACAGAACAGGAAGATCCCAGTGTTCTATAAAGGTGTTACTGTAAGGAGACGTAACAGTTCTGGAATTCTGATATGCAACAGAAATATAACAGAGTGGCAGAACTATTACGTCAATAAAATGTCACACATGTTCTAGAACATGTGTTTTATAATTGTTCTATACTCGTTCCGTCACTTCGTAATGTAACCGTTACGAAATGGCGTTACAAGGCAGTGCTGTCGCAATTTAATAATTTTACAATGTTAAAGATATGTAACGATGACAGATGTTCGTTACGGAAATGCTAAAAATCATTTAAAAACGTAACATTATTTAAACGTAAAGTTATGCAATTGTTACGGATCGATCACAAAACAAATTTACTTAGCATTAATATTACATATTTGTTACGGCACTGTTATAGAACAATTTTACTTTGTAATCCTGTTCCATAATTGTTACAAAACAACTTTTGACTTGTAACGTGTTATAGAACTGTTACGGATCTGTAGCAGAAAATCATTTCATCTCCTAACAGTGTTATAGAATTGTTCTGTAATCTTGTTACAAAACTGTTACATAAATTTGAAGACACCATTACTCGTCCCCTGTTCTTAAACAATTCGTTTCAAAAAATTGATCTTTTCCAGAACATTTAAAAGCTGGTAATTAATACATTTTCCAGGAAAGTAAAAAGTGTTACAGAATCACGATATAAATACACGGTGACTAATGCATAAAAGAAAATAAATGAAATTTAAAAACTCACCATTTTTTTTTATAAGTAGACAGAAAATCCTTTTCTTTTGCAGAAGACACAAACTTCACTACACAAAATTCTGTTTTGAAATTTGAAAGTGAACTGAAACCTAATGCTTCTATGGGGCCCATTTATAGGGTTCAAACTTCGAAACTAGGTAGGGGGTAAGGTGGCGTGCCACCTGAAAGACTAGAACCTGTCCAATGATAGGGCTTGTATTGTTGAAAGTATAAAATTGGGAGGTCCTTTGAATAATAGTTAAGGGGCTATTTCCGCATTCTCAGAAAAATTAAAATCTTTTGCATACCCAAAATTTCCACCTTTGCAGGTGCATTATACCTGGAAAAATCTCTTGGTTATGGTTGATGACGTCAATGTAACCTTATGACTTATCAATACGTACTAAGAAATAAACTATTGTAACTTATATTTTATGATTGAATTAACTTAGGACTATTAAAACTTCAGATTTTAAAAAATGATCTTAAGGGTTTCTTCGGAATCATAAAGTTTTCTAGTTCTAACATAAGACGAAGATTTGATTTCCAAATGAAAATCAGTTTTCTGAGCATATGCATATATTTACTTATTCAACTATTATAATTTTTAAAAAGCATTATATAATATTGCTTATTGTTGCAAGAAATTTAAAAGAATTCTTTCATTTGTTGATATTCATTTTTATAGTTTTAATAAAATAATAAATACTTGATAAATCACAGAAAAAAACCATAATCTGCCATACTTTACTGTAAACAATCATTTTGACTATTCCCTGACATGCATGAAGGTACTCATCAATTCTGTAAACATTAAACCAAACAATTTCGAAAAATATGTGCCATATTTAATCAACACCGAAAAAATGGGTTTCAACAAATTTTGGTTCATTTTCGATTTTAGTTGCCATACTTTCATCGGAATTCGATAAACAAATTTGTTAAAAGAAGATTTGTATTAAAAATAGATCCAAATTTTTATTTACTTCTATTAAATGCTTTTTATTGTTTCATATTTTGGTACTATAAGTCAAAGGCCTTTTTGAATAATAAAACACAATCTTTAATTTTAATTGTCATACTGTCATAGGAAATTCAGAAACCAATTTTTTTACAGAAAACTTCAAGAAAAAATTGATCCAAACATCTATTTGTTATTAATAAACGTTTTTTTATTGCTCTGTATTAAAAGTCAAAGATCCCTTTCAATAATAAAACACAATTTTCGATTTTGGTTTCCATATTGTCGTGAGAATTTGATGAATAAATTTTAAAAAAATTTTAATTCTGATTAATTTTTTTTTTTAAATCTAAGGTAAAAAATTGATTCATGAACGAATTTTCAACAAAATACATGAATCCTCAAGAAAAAAAGATAAATATTTAACTAAAAATGGAATAGTTAAATTTTCAGTCAGAAAAAAAGATTTTCAACCAAGAAAAAAAAAACAAATTTTCAACAAAATAGTTTAATTTTCAACCAAAGAGATAAATTCTCAACTAAAATGATGAATCTTCGACAAAAAAAGTGAATTTTCAACAAAAAAGTTCAAGTTTCAAACAATTAGTTGAATTTGCATCCCAAAAAATTAATTTTCAATCAAGAAGATTAATTTTCCACGAAAAAAAACGAATTTTCAACAAAATATTCAAATTTTCAACCAAAGAGATGAATTTTCAGCTTATGTGATAAAAGTTTTAAAAAGAAATTATAACAAAGTAGTTGAACTTTTAATCAAGTAGTTGTATTTTCAAGCAAAACGATGAATTTTGAACCAAGAAGATTAATTTTCTATCCAAAAAAGCGATTTTTCAACAAAATATTTAAATTTACAATCAGTTTTGATTGAGGATACAACTATTTTGTTAAATATTCGTCTTTTCGGATAAACTCAACTGTTTTCGATTTAAAATAAAAATATTTTTTGGTTGAAATACCAACTATTACATTTTTAGTTCAAAATTCATTTTTTCTTTTGGTAGAAAATTAAACTACTTAGTTAAAAGTTGCATTAATTTTTTTAGAATTAATTTTTGTTTGCTTGAAGATTCATCATTTTCCTTGAAAATTCATCTCGTTTGTTGAAAATTAATCTATTTTGGTTGAGCATTCAACTCTGTTGTTGAAAATTCATCAACTATTTTGGTAGAGAATTCAACAATTTTGTTAAAAATTAACATTTTTTTCGGAAATTCGTCTTTTTGGCTTGAAAATTCCACATATTCCAGAAATTTCATCTGTTTTTATTGAAAATGCAACTATCTGATTAAAAGTTGACCTTTCTGTTGAAAATTCATTTTTTTTTTGGTTGACATAATTTCTCTAAAAAATTAAAATATGTTGATTGGTTTCAATAATTTTCGTTGTGAGCCACTAACGGTGAAATACAAAGTAGATTTGCTGAACAAAATTTTGAATCGTAGAATTGTCATCTTTGAAATTTATTTGCAAAAATTAATTCAGGTAACAGCTGTCACAGGGTTTGCATCCAGCCCCTTGAGCCTGCCTGCCGTCGGGGGGCCTATTGTTTCGGCCGAGTCGAGCGCTGGCGATACAGTCTTCTTCAACAAGACGCAAGGTTTGCAATGCGAACCGTCTCTAGTATACCCATCACCCTCCCCCTTTTGCAGCGCGGAAAATTACCAAGAATTGCTATTTTCGTCAATTTGATAACCATTTTTTCGAATTGACATTGAAAAAATATGTCATGAACTCTGAACCCTCTGAACCCGAAAAACAGGTTTTTACGAATGAGTCTGTCTGTATGTATGTCTGTATGTATTTATGGATTGGCCTTTAGAGCCTTTAGAGGCCTCTTTTAGAGTCGAAAACTGAAGGTCAAGTTCGTTGGCCAGCCATTTTGGATAAAAATTCAAGAAGTTAGAGCATCTTCAAAAATTTTGAGACCACTTTTTTCAACATTTAGAGGTCATATGTACGGCTATCCATAGTACTCAAACAGTTGAACAATTTATCCTCGTGACTTTTTTTTGATAAAAAGAAAATTATCAGAGTTATATCATTTACAAAATTAAAGAAAATAAACGAAAATGAAAATTTTAAGCCAAACAATGCACGATATGAAAAAAAGTCAAGAAAAGAAAAACGTTGCTCCTTGAAAGCCCTATAAGACTGTCATAACGACTTTTTGAATTTTCTTGAAAAATCGAAAATTCAAATTTTGAGCCAAATAACGCGAGATACGAAAAAAAAATTGTGATATAAAAATTGTTGCCTTTACGAAGACCTATAAGTTTCCTCTAAACATTTTTTGGTGGGAGGCAAAGTTTGCTTTCTAAGTATGGAAAATGTTATTTATAATTTTTATAATTGTATTTCGGTTACGGATAGGTACAGAAATTAATGAAATGACATGAGTTTCTTTTATAAATAATAATAACAAATCAATTTCAACAATAAACTATAATCACAT
>JAUMHM010000072.1:8172718-8182924 GCA_032362435.1 Melikaiella ostensackeni | reverse complement strand
CGCGCAAAGAAAAATCACTGCACATATGATACAAGAACATAATGCAAAACTGACCACACACGTCCGAAGAGGAACTTCGTAACTCTGTTGTATTCCATCTGAATAGGCTGCAGTTTCCTCGAAGACGATAAAGATGTTGAGAGATAAGAGGCGGTAAGCCATAACTGTCAAAGAAGATTCCGTGGCCATTTCGGTCAATATATACCGCAACCCAATGCGATCCTTGTTTATTGTGAGGATCCGTGTTGAAAATTAAATCAGCCGGTCTCATCCACAGCTTCGGTATCCGATCCGCAGGAAATACACCAGAACAGAAAAATATGTGCATCAAAGGGTTAAAAGATCCGCTACATTTGCATTTTTCATTTTGTAGAGATATACATTTTTTTGTTGCGAATTTTAATTAGCAGAGAGTCCTCACATGTATCAGAAAAGAATCTCTTTTCATTTCTAAAGTGTTTTTCAAAAAATTTGTGTTGAAAAGAGTGATCTGTTGAATGGAAATTTCCACTTTTTGCATACAAATGTTTTTTTTTTTAATTCTACGTATAAATTAATCTGTTTCTTAATAAAAATGCTCGACAAATTTCATAAAGATTTGTCTAATTGATTTTTTTATGATACAATTAAAAAATTTTTTTTTTAAGATGGTCCATTTGTTTGTAGCTTACAAATTTTGAATTTGTTACATGAAATAATGTATTGAGACGAATATTTATGAAATTTAATATAATGCACGAAAAAACCTTTGTTTGTTTAGAAATATGAAAGAAAATTATGTTTAGAAAAACCTTATAAAAAGTTATAACATATTTTTTTTCCAGGGTTAACTATAAATCTGCATACTATTATTATTCATAACATATATATTTTGTATTATTTTTAACGTTATTATTATTATCTATATAATATCTATAGTTTTTAGCGACTGAAATTAATTATTCAAACTTCTGTTTCAGAGGTTAAAGATAATTTGACGTTGATAGAAAAGAAAGCGTTTTTCCATGTTGCACTGACAATGATAGAAGATAATTAAACATTCATTAAATAACAACCACCTAATCAATTTAGCAAATCCCTATTATAGCATTAAATTTGTAGCAAATACTCAGTGCGAATCGAGAATTTCAATGAAAATCCTACTCAAATTCTAATGTAAAATTATATTTATCATTTTGAAAATTCAATTTTTAACATGCTTTGGTATCCAAAAAAATTAAAAGAAGCGTTACTACCAATTTTAATACTCAACTGGATAACAGGATTAGGAATTTTTGAATATCCTCTAGGGAAGCCTAGATTTTTGTTCAGTTTTATTTACCTTATAATTTTGCTTTCTGCATATTTATATGTCCCTTTCACCCAAGGATTTGATGTTTGCGTTCTTAATCACAACTTAAATCCAGGTGCAATTCTTCTTGATATAATGTGGACTTACAATCACTTGATTGTTATCGCTTCCATAATTATTTACTGGAGTTATCGAAAGGTATGAATTTCTTAATAAAAATAATAAATATACGTTTCCAAAACATTTTTCAAAATTAGCAGATTCCTATTATCGACAGTCACCGAGATCTGGGACAATACAGGGTTTGTGTTCGTGCTAAATTAGCATGGGCACTAACTCTCGGTCGGTAAATTTCAATAATCAAGTTTTAGATTTGAGTGTTACCTATCTCGTCACTGCCTCCTGCTTTGCACTTCTTCAATCTTATAATCTGGGCTTCTATCTCCTCATCCTCCAACTCCTTCTCGTCTTCTTCTAATTTATTTATCAGCCAATCATCCGGTTTCTTTTCACTTGAGTCTTCAAACATTTCTTAAAAATATTCCTCCCATTCAGCCATGCTGATCCTATCTCCTATTCCCTCTTTTTCCTTCCTCATTTTATAAATAAACTTCCATGCCTCCTCTTCTCCTTCAATTCTACTTATTTCCTCCTCCAATTCCTTTTTCTTCTACTCCTCTTTCTGTTTATGTAACTCTCTATATTCCTTCCTGGCTGTGACATAATCTTTCCTTTCCCTTTTTCCCCTCTTTTAATATTTATACTCTTTTTTAACCTGCCCTTTCTTTTTCTTACATTCATTGTCCCACAAACTTTTGTCCAATTTTGATTTTTTTCCGTTCTGTTTTTCAATTTCTTTGTGATCCTAGTGTTCTTGACCTTCTCTTTTAACTTCTCTCATACATCACTCAACAATATCTTCTCAAAATCTAGCTTTTCTGTTTTTTCAATATAATCCTTCTTTGTATCCTCTGTCCACACTTGTTTTTTAATGAATTCTCCCTTATTCTTTCTTAACTCCTTCTTTATTCAGCTTTTCAGATACACTCCTATTTGGTGGTGATCTGGTTCTACCCTAGCTTCTATTTTCATTTTTCTTACACTCTCCCAATCCTCTATATTAGTGATTAGGTAGTCTATGACTGTCGGCACGTTGTTTCTCACATATGTGAACTCCTCTTCTTCATCTCCTTTCATATTTCCATTCAGTATATACCCCCTCCTATCTTCTATCTCTAGCAGTTGCTTTCCCTCGTTATTCATTACCTGATCCTTCGCGTCCCTTACTCCTCCACTTCACTCAAGTACGCATAACCTTTCCTTTCTACTCTTGCATTAAAATCCCCCCTATTATTAATATTTCTTCTTCCTCATCCTTAATAAACTTCTACGCGACGGAAGGTGACGGATGAAGAAGCAAGAGAAACAGATTTAGCAGTGCCTTGACTAGGCGATAGCGGCCACTTTTCGTACTAAAATGATAAAATCGCAGATTAGCCAGAGAATCACGGTCGGTAATTTATCTTTTTCCGCAAAACTAATTATCGAAATATATAAATGAAAACTAACAAATTTCGTTATAAATATGCAGCCTAAAATTATTTTTTGCTGAAATACAAAGGTGAAATATTATTTATAAAGTTATTCACTAAATTGACAAGTCATTTGTAAATGCATAAATTTGCCAACTTCACGAAATTATTTATTTCCAAATTCACAAGCTTATTTCCTTTATAAAAAAATTAATTTACCGCTTTGTGAAATTATTTATTTATAAATACACAAGTCTTCGTTCTTTATGAATAAATATACCGAATTTGCGAAATTATTTATTGCCAAATTTACAAGTCCGTTTCTTATAACCGAATAAATTTCCTAGGTTGTCAAATTATTCATTGCTAATTTCACAATTCAATTTCCTTTATGAATAAATAATTTATCAACTTTGCGAAATTATTTATTGCCAAATTCGCAAGTCCATTCCTTGTAAAAAAAAATTTCTTAAGTCGTCAAATTATTTATTGCTAACTTCACAAGTCACTTTCCTTTTATAAATAAATAAATTAACCAATCCTTATAAAATTATTTATTTATAAATTCACAAGTCTCCGTCCCTCATGTATACATGAATGAATAAATAAATTTACTAACTTCAGGAAATTATTTATTTCCAAATTCACAAGTCCATTACTTGTAAACAAATAAATTCCCTAAGTTGTAAAATTATTTATTGCTAACTTCACAAGTCACTTTCCTTTTATAAATAAATGAATTTACCACGCTTATGAAATCATTTATTTGTAAATTCACAAGTCTCTGTTCTTTATGAATAAATTAATAAATAAATTTACTAACTTCAGGAAATGATTTATTTCTAAATTCAAAAGCCTACTTCCTTTATAAATAAAATAACTTACCAGCATTGCGAAATTATTTATTATAATTTATTACTATTATTTATTATTTATTTTATTTTCAAATTTACAAGTCCCTTTCTTATAAACAAAAAATATCTTAAGTTGTCAAATTATTTATTGCTAACTTCACGATTCAATTTTTTTTACGAATAAATAATTTACTAACGTTGCGAAATTATTTATTTCCAAATTCACAAGTCCATTACTTGTAAACAAATAAATTTTCTAAGTTGGCAAATTCTTTATTGCTAACTTTACAAGTCACTTTCCTTTTATGAATAAATAAATTTACTACTTTTGTAAAATTATTTATTTAAAATTCACAAGTCTCTGTCCTTTATGAATAAATAAATAAATCCGCCAATTTCGCGAAATTATTTATTTCCAAGTTCAAAAATAAATAAATTCCAAAATGAATAATTTCGCAAAGTTGGTGAGCTTCTTTATTTATAAAGGAAATAGGCTTGTGAATTTGAGAATAAATAATTTCGCGAAGTTGGTAAATCCATTTATATAGTCATTCATGAAGGAAGAGATTTGTGAATTCGGGAATAGTTTCGCAAAGATGGTAAATTTATTTATCTATTCATAAAGGACAGAGACTTGTGAATTTGAAAATAAATAATTTCGCAAAGTTGGTAAATTCATTTACATATTTATTCATAAAGGGAGAGACTCGTGAACTTGGGAATAAATAATTTCGCAAAGATCGTAAATTTATTTATTTATTCATAAAAGACAGACTTGTGAGTTTGAAAATCAATAATTTCGCGTATTTGGTAAGTTTATTTATTTATAAAGGAAATAGGCTTGTGAATTTGGAAATAAATAATTTCGCAAAGTTGTTAAATTTATTTATTTATTCATAAAAAACAAAGACTTGTATATTTATAAATAAATAATTTCACAAGCTTGGTAAATTTATTCATACATAAATGAAACTGAATTGTGACGTTAGCAATAAATAATTTGACAACTTAGGGAAATCATTTGCTTATAAGAAATGGACTTGCAAATTCGGAAATAAATAATTTGGAAATTTTGGTAAATTTATTCATTTATACAGAAAAGTGACTTGTGAAGTTAGCAATAAATAATTGTCTGAACTTAGTAAATTTATGCATTTATAAATGACATGTGAACTTAGTGAGTAACTTTATAAATAGTATTTTATCTTTGTATTTCTGCAACAGATAATATCAGAATGCATGTTTAGAACGAAAATTGTTAGTTTTTATTCATATATTACGATAATTAGTTTTGAGGAAAAAGATAAATTACCGACCGCGATTCTCTGGGTAATCCGAGATTTTATCATTTTAGAACAAAAAGTGGCCGCTACCGCCTTGTGAGCGCGCTGCTAGTTCGGTTTCTCATGCTCCTTCATCTGTCATCATCCATCGCGTAGTTCTCAAAAAATTTAGAAGTATTTTTCACTTTTGCTTCCCAGTGAATCTCGAAATTCGCTTCATAATTGTGAAGTTTAGTTTGTCGGTGTTGTTTCTGAACAATATGACAGAAGTCAAGTGTGTTTGACACTCGCCATCTCTTTCTCGAGATTTGTCTGCTCGGTGTTGATTTCAACGTTTTAGAAAATGAATATTTAATATCAAAATATTCATTGTCTCATAAAAAACGCGATGTCTTTTACGTTATATGGATTCCAGGATTTCATCAGACCCCGAATACTTTGTAAGTTTTGTCTATTTATCCTACAATCTACTTCTCAAAATAAATATGGGGTCAGGGCCGTGTTTATAACTGGGGGCAACCAAAAAAATTTCTAAGACCTCTTTATTCAACGTCCTTGAAATTCCTCCACGTGCCCTACCTTTTTCCTTTTCCCTAGTAGCCCCTTGTGATTCCCATCTAAAGTTACTCGGCAATTTACTTTTTATACTTTTTCACTTTTTTTCCTCGATCCAAGTTTCCGTAAACCTGCCCTGCCTTTTTCATTTCCTAAAATTGACCATTGTAATAATAATTTTCATATGTAGTTATGAATTTTCCTATAGATGTTGGAG
Organism: Melikaiella ostensackeni; assembly: GCA_032362435.1. Lineage (NCBI taxonomy): Eukaryota > Metazoa > Arthropoda > Insecta > Hymenoptera > Cynipidae > Melikaiella > Melikaiella ostensackeni. The sequence goes on along the minus strand of JAUMHM010000072.1, from coordinate 8,177,192 downwards.
TCTTGCATTCAAAGAATTGAATTGATTGACGAGACTCTGGAATGTCTTGGATCAAGAGACAATTGGAATAGGATTTTCAAACTAGAATTATTAAAAATATTCTCAACTATTATTGCAAATTCCATCCCCGTCGTGTCTGGTATTTTCTGGTTTATTCATATAAAATACCCGAGAGCCGTATACTGTATTTTTAAACTTCATATACCAGTTCTTGTTATGCTGGTAGTCGATCTCACTTTTACAAGTTTTATCAGGTTAACTATTAGAAAAAAATGAATTTACTTTCTAGATTTACATTCTTTATCAATAATTTGTAGAGTAAAAAGAATAGTTTATATTGCAGATGTGTCGGGTTTTCGATGGAAAAAATCAACATTCTTTTAGAAAGAGCCGTACAAAGAAATTCAAAGCTGGAACATCATTATCCAGTAAATCGAAAACATCACAGAATAATCAGTTTAATTATGTCTGCTGAATTTAATTCTGAGACAACTGAGAAAACAAGGAATTTGATACAATTACTCAAGTATTACAACCAATTATGTCAAATAGTATATAAACATTTTTGGAAAATATTACAATTTTCTGTTCAGAAAAAAACTAAATACGAGGGTTGTCCGTAAATTAAGGTCTCCAATTTTTTTTTCACAAAGTAAACATCATTTTATTGCATAACCAAGTACAGATTCTGAAAGCTTGAACTTTTAGCTATTTTTCTACGTAGTCCCCGTCACGATCACTGCACTTTTGGAGTCGCTCCGGGAGCTTTTTCATACCCGCGTCGTATCACTCTCCCGCCGACTCGCGCAGGAAGATATCGTCAGCTGCCTTCAGTTCTTCGTCGCTTGAGAATTTCGTTCCCCCCAAGTGTTGTTTCAAGTTGGGAGACAAATGGTAGTCACTGGGGGCCAAATCAGGGCTGTATGGATGATGGTCAAGGATTTCCCACCCGGTAACGGCGCAGAAACTCGCGAGCACTTTCCATGCGCTTCTTTATGTGTTCATCGATGAGCATCCGCGGCACCTACCTAGCACACACTTTGTGATACTTCAAAATGTCCGTCAAAATCTTGTCCAAGGTAGTCTTAGAGACGTTCCCTATCAGTTCGGCAATCTCTCGCACAGTCACACGCCGATCCGCAAGCAGAAGTTCCTTAACTTCCGTCACTGTCTTATCCGAAACTGATGGACGCCCGCGGCCGGCCTCGTCGTGCACGTTTGTATGGCCTTCTGCGAACTCCCTACACCACTTCCGCATATTTTTTATGTCCATACACTTTTCTCCATACACATCGGTCAGTTGGCGATGGATTTCAATAGGAGGTGACCCCTTAAACCACAGAAATCTGATCACTGAACGCAATTCACACTTGGCGGGAGCATCAATTTTTCCTTCCATCGTTAACGGCTGCTAAGCCAAGACTGACTACTGAGCGTCGCAGCGCAGTGATTCCAGATTGGAAACGAGATGCACTCGCACACAATTAAAGATCTGTGTCCGTGTGAAAAAAGTAGGAGACCGTAGCACACGACTGTGGTTGCGCGCGATCGACTTCTCCTCTTCTGAAATCTGTTGTCAGATTTAAGCTAGTTCGCTCCGTCGCAACGGTAGCTCGTTGGAGACCTCAATTTACGGACAACCCTCGTATCTTTTTTAAATTTTTGTAGACAGTTACATTTGGAGCTCTCGAAAGTTGGCTGGGATTTAAATAAAATATATGGGATGCAAATAACAATGGCAACAATAACAAACATAATTTTCCTGATTCTCGATTCATACTATCTATTCAGTAAAATTGTTATTACTGAAAATTACAATATCGGAGTGGTTTATTCCTTAATATGCACAACAAGTTCGGCGGCAACACGTTTTATGAGAATTGCATACCTTAATAATGTTTGTGGGTGCGTAGCTAAGAAGGTAATATATTTATAAAATATGATTATAACTGCAAAAAAATTAATTAGAAATAAACAACGAATATATTAATAGTAATCGGACTTAATTCATTAGGCACGAAGGGCAACAGAAATTATTTTTGAACTGAATAAAGGAAATGAGAGTAACGAATTAGCAGAAGAGGTGAGATAGCTTATTTATTTTAATTATAAAACCTGCTACATTTTAAATAATATTTATTTCGGATGAATCTAAATTATTTGAAAATTAATTTGAATTCACTTGAACTCTTTTGAATTTTTCTGAATCCTCTTAAATTAAATTCAGGAGAATTTAAGTAAATGCACAAGAATCCCGAAAAATGCAAATTAAAATCTACTGAATTCAATTGCCATTGTTTTGAATTCACTTGCGTTTTGTAAAATTCTTCTAAATTCAAATAAAATCTACTGAATTCAATTGATTTTTTTAATTCTTTAGATTCTTTTGCATTCTTTAGAATTTCTGCGAATTGACATTGTTTATTTTTTATTTTTCTGAATTAATTTCCATTCTGCTGAGTTCAACTGATTTTTTTCATTTTGTTAAATTTTTCTGAATTCAATTTAAAACAACAGAATTCAATTGCATCTTTTTTAGTTTTTCGGATTCATTTGAATTTTTGCAAATTCAGTTGATGTTTTTAAATCCGTCGAATTCTTCTGAAATCATTTCCATTCTACTAGATCCCATTGAATTTTGTTTCTATTTTATGAAATTCTCCTGAATTTAATTCAAATCTACTGAATTCAATTGATTTTTTTTTAATTCTTTGGATTCTTTTCAATTTTTGCGAACTCACTTGATTTTTTTTTAATTTGTCGAGCTTTTCTGACTAAATTTCCATTCTACTGAATTTCACTGAATTTGTTTTTTATTCTGTGAATTAAATTTTTCTGAATTCACTTGAAAACTTCTGAATTGAATTGTATTTTTGTTAAATATTTGGATTTTATAGATACACTAGAGTTTATTACAATTCTTTAGATTCTTCCGAATTAATCTTACTTCTGTCGAATTTAATTGCATTTTTCTAATTTATTAATAAATTCTTTTGAACTATTTGAATTATGTCGAATTTCATTTAATTCAATCGAATTCTCCTAAGATTCAATTGCACTCTGGTAGGGTCTTTGTTTTTCTCTTTATTCACTGGAGTTTTTTGCAATTCTTTAAATTCTTTTGAAATCTTTTGAAATTCATTGGATTCTTCCGAAATTATTTTATTTCTACTGAATTCAATTGCATTTTTCTTAATTCTCAATAATATATTTTGAATTCTCTTTACTATTACCAATTATGTTGAATTACTTTAAATTCACTTAAATTATTCTAAATTGAATTACTTTTTTGTTAAGCCTTTGGATTTTTTTAATATACTGTAGTTTTTTGTAATTCTTAGGATTCTTTCGAATCCATTTGAAATGATGTGAATTCTTTGAAATTCTTTTAAACTCTTCTAAATTTATTACAATTCTACTGAAGTCAATTGAATTTTAGTTGATTCATCAGAATTCTTTGAATTGTGTTAAATTCTGTTGAATTCTTGAATTCAGGTGGACATCAAAGTTACTAGTAGTAAGTTTCTCGCATAATTTATGTTTTGATTAATATTTTTATTAGATCGAGCAATTTGCAATGCAAATTGACCAGCGACCCTTGATCTTTTCTATGTGTGGATTATATACACTAGAACATAAATTTATTGGAAGTGTAAGAAATAAATCAATTAATTTATTGATTTAATTATTATTTTTTATCAAAATATTATATTCAAAATGTTCGTAGGTGTTGGCAACAGCAGTAACATATTTGTCCGTTATGATACACATAGGAACCATACACGAAGAATAGAGAAGATATTCGAGTCTGAAAGAAACTCCTAAAAAAGTTGAGGTAAAAGGTGACAAATTTTAATGGAATTTGACTCAAAACGTCATTGTTTTTTTGAAACTCGTAAAATAAGTCAGAATCGTGTGTTTTTTAATAATAATTAAATTTGTTGTACAATTCTATCCTATTAATATACAAATTGTAATTTTTGGTTACATATACATAATATATAATAATATTGGCGTAGTTGATATTACGTTACAAGTGAATAATTTCAATATTTTATATATATATATATATATATGTGGCGTGGAAAAGAAACCGGCCTTACAGCACCAAAAATCAAACGCGAGGTTTTTAATGATTCCAAATAACGGAAGTATGCCTTATAGAATGAGCCTATTCTTGAATCTGTGCGATCAAAATTGAACGAAGTATAACGCGTCTTATATGACGTTCATTTAACACGAGCTTTGCACGAGGGGAAACAGTTTAACCCCCTCTATCTGGTTCATATAGCTCTGGCTATTTATATCGTCAAGGCCTGGCCCGCATGGCTGGCCGAGTGTGTGGATGGAAGGGGAAACGCTCGGAGGGGAAACTCTATGCCTGCTTGAGCTACTCGCAGGGATCCGTCCCATGAAAACACGATTTTCTCGAAAATCTGAAAAGGTGCTGTGAGGTAGGTTTCTTCGTTCCACG
>JAUMHM010000072.1:8159453-8172618 GCA_032362435.1 Melikaiella ostensackeni | reverse complement strand
CCCCATTGGAAGGAACGTTACGAGTTTAGATAACGTTAAATACGTTTCCTGATGATAAATTTGAACAAAGTTTGCGAATTTTGCGCGAGATGGCTCTGCAATGGTACAGTGCAAGAATAACTCAATAAGTTTGAACATTACCTGACATCACTTTCGTACACTCTCACTCCGTTAGTGTACCCCCCCTTTGTGTGCCGGCTTCTCGGTCGTTCACGCTTGAATGCTTATGTGCCCCTCCCTAAGCGTCTCTTGACGGCCTTTACTTAAGGTCTTCGCTCGGATACTCAGAGACGTGTTAGAAGTTATTTATATCGCGACTCTCTGCGCACATACTTTTGTACGTGCGGGCTTCAGAGATTATATATGCGGCTCTGAGTGCAACTGACTCGTCGTTCTAAATCCAGTTGAAACTAGATTTCAATAGCCCCCATTGCTGTGCCGCCCAGACCCGAGGGCGGCACACTAACGGGGTATGCGTGTATTTCAGACTTTACACTCTTTCCCCTATTCCTCTTTTTGCCCCTTTTTTCAAGAATTCTTGTTTCTTCCCTGTTTTCAAGGAACTTCAAATGCGAACTGAATTAATAAAACCCAATAAAGAGAATCCAACTATTTTTGATTAAAAGTTAATTTTGTTTGGTTGAAATGTCTACTATTATATTTTTTATTCGGAATTCATCTCGTTTGGTATTCTACTGTTTGGTTGAGAATTTAATCATTTTGATGAAAATGCAACTATTTTGTTAAAAAGTGATATTTTTTGTTCAAGATTCATCTTCTCGGTTGAAAAATTTAACTATTGTGTTGGAAATTCGTTTCATTTTTGATTGAAAATTAATCTGTTTTTGGTTGAGGAGTCAACCATTTAGTTGAAAATTCGTCTTTTTGTTGAATTCAACTGTTTTTGATCTTAAATTAAAATTGTTTTTGGTTGAAATATCAACTGTTACATGTTTTGCTAAGAATTCCTTTTGCTCCAGAATTAACTTTTTCAACTGAAAATGTAACTATTTCATTTTTGGTTGAAAGTTGATATTTTGAATTAAAATTGATCTTTTTTGGTTGAAAATTGATCTTTTTTATTTAAAAGGCAAATATATGTTTGAAAGTTCATATATTTTGATAAAAAATCGTCTTTTTGTTGAATTCAACTGTTTTTCATCTCAAATTAAAATCCTTTTTGGATGAAATATCAACTGTTAAATGTTTTGTTAAGAATTTATTTTGGTCAAAAATTAACTTTTTCAACTGAAAATGTAACTGTTTCGTTTTTGGTTGAAAATTGATATTTTTGATGGAAAATTGATCTTTCTTAGTTGAAAATTCAACTATACCTTTGAAAGTTCATGTTTTTAAATGAAAATTCGTTTTTTTTTTGTTGAATGTAACTGTTTTTCATCAGCAATTAAAATTTGTTTTGGTTGAAATATCAACTATTCCATGTTTTGTCGAAAACTCATTTTATTGGAAAATCGACTTCTTGGTTTAAAGCTGAACTACTTTGTAAAAAATTCATTTTTTTTTTGTATCAGATTCATCATTTTAGTTGAAAATTTAACTGTCTCGTTGCAAATTGAGTTGTTTGTTGAAACTTCGTATTTTTGTTGAAGATCCAAGTATTATGGTAGAAAATACAACTATTTCGTTAAAAACTGAACTATTTATTGTAAATTCAACTATTTGGTAACAATTAACGTTTTCGTTGAAAAGTCATATTTTTGGATTGAAAATTCAACTTTTTTGTTGATGGTTTGTCATGTTGGCTTAAAAATTCAACAATTTTGTTGAAAATTCATATATTTTGTTGAACGTTCATTTTTTTAAGAATCATCTCTTTGGCTAAAAATTTAACTATTTCGTTGAAAATTGTTTCTTTATTTGGTGAAAGATTAAGTAATTAAGTTAACTGAATTAATATAGCTCAATAAGAAAATCCAAATATTTTTGATGAAAAGTTAATTTTTTTTTGGCTGACAATTTTGTACTATTTTGTTGATTTTTTTAACTGAAAATGTTAATATCCCATTTTTTGTTGAAAATTAATATTTTTCATTGAAAATTGATCTTTTCTAGTTGAAAATTCATATGTTGTTTTCAAAATCCGTCTTCTTTGATTGAATTCAACTATTTTTGATTTTAAATTCAAATCTTCTTGCTTGAAATATCAACTATTACACGATTCGTTGAGAATTCATCTTTTTTGGTTGAAGATTCGTCATTTTAGTAAAAAATGGGAGATTTGGTTAAAAAGTAAGCTATTTATATAAAAATTCAACTATCTGGTAGAAAATAAACTTATTTGTGAAAAACTCATTTTTTGGGTTAAAATTCAATTCTTTTATGAGTAATTTTTTTAGCTTCAAAATTTAACAATTTTGTTGAAATTCATTTTATTTTGTCGAAAATTCATCTTTTTTAGAAGAATATAAATCTTCTTAGTAAAAAACTCATTTTTGGTAAAAAAAGTTAATTATGTGGTGAAAACTAACAATGTTTCGTTGAAAATTCATCTTTTTTGGTTGGAAAAACAATTACTTGGTTTCACGTTGAAATACTTTGTAAAAAATTTATTTTTTTGGGTGAAGGTGCGTCATTTTATTTGAAAATTTAACTATTTCGTTATAGAATATTCCTCTCCTTGGCTCGAAAATTCAACAATTTGTTAGAAAATTAAACTATTTGCTTGAAAATTCAAATGTTTGGTATATAATTCGCATTTTTGGCTTTGAAATTAAACAATGTTTTTGAAAACTGAGGTATTTTGTTGAAACTCGTCTTTTTGGTAAAACATTAATCTTCTTGGAAAACAATTCATTTTTTTTGGGTTGAAATTTAACTATTTGGTTGAAAATTCATCTTTCTCGGTTAAAATTCAACTACTTGGTTGAAAGTTGAAACTACTCTGTTGAAAATCTTTTTTTCAAGATTTAAATCTTTGACTGAAAATTAATTTTTTTATCTGAAAATTCAACCATTATTTTTGTTGCAAAATTCATGTGATTTGTTGAAAATTCGTCTTTTTGGGTAGAAGATTAATCTTATTTGTTGAAATTTCATCTTTCTTGGTTGAAACTTTAACTATTTGGTTGAAAGGAGAGTTAAAAATGATTTTTTTCGAAATTCAACTCTTTCGTTGAAAATTAATATTTTCATTTGAAAACTCAACTATTCTTTTTGGTGCAAAATTGATGTGATTTGTTGAAAATTCGTCTTTTTGGGTAGAAGATTAATCCTATTTGTTGAAAATTCATCTTTTTGGTTTAGATTCCACTATTTGGATAAAAATTCATCTTTTTTGGTTGAATTCAACTATTTAGTTAAAAATTCATCTGCCTTGATCGAAAATCAACTTTCTTGTTGAAAACTCATCTTTTCTGGTTTAAAAGTCAACTGTCTTTCTAAACACTTAATTCTTAGTTTGAAAACTTAACTCTTTCGTTGAAAATTCGTCTTTTTGGATATAAAATCAATCTTCTTTGTTTAAAAATCATCTATTTAGTTGAGGATTGAATCATTTTGTTAAAAATTAGTTTTCTTCGTTGAATCTAATTGGTTAAAAATTTGTTTTTTTTTGAAAAGTAGCTTTTTGAACATGAATTTTAACTATTCCATTTTTGGCTGAAAACTTATGTTTTTCATTTCGAAATTCAAATATCTGGTTAAAAATTCATTTATTTTGTAAAAATCATCTTTTTTGGTCGAAAGCTCAACTGTTTTGTTAAAAATTCATCCTTTTGGATTGAAAATTCACCTTTTGTGGTAAGAAAGTCATCTTTATTGGTTAAAAATTCATCTTTCTTGGTTAAAAATTCATCTTTGTGGGTTGAAAATTCATCTCTTTTGGTACGAAATAAACCATTTTTGGTTCAAAATTCAGCTATTTTGTTGAAAATGCAATATATTTCGACTGCCATGGTCAAGTTTTGAGAAAAAAAAGTTAGATTGAAAATTATTGAGTACGTCCCTTTGTTGAAAATTTTCCAATGAACAATTTTGCATTCTTAACTTTTCGAAGACATTTTAACAAAACCGCGCGGTTCATCTAATGCGAGCCACAATCCTTGCACCGTGCATGGGCGCGCTTAACTTCATTTGCTAATATCTTCGCCAAATGTCAGAAGTGGCAAAAGGCAGCAAATAATCTGACTGTTAACATCATAATGAATCTTTTAGAGCCCTAAAACTTCAGATACGAGGTTGTACCTCGGGGGACTTTTGTTTCAAAAAATGTCTATATTGTAAGTTTTCAGAATACATAAGTATGAAGTGGGGGAATGTGAAATCAAGTTAATATTCGTATTTCTTATTTACATCGTATTAGTTTATGACCATTCAAATGAGAGAAAGAATTATAATATTTGAATTCGAAATCTTATGAACAAGTTTCTTGGACCGATTTCTTAAAAAACTGAAAAAAAATACATTTTTTTGATTCATAGCATTTTACAATAAAGGGGACCTATGAAAAGATCATGAAGTTCGGAAAAAAGTTGCTTTAACTCAACTACATTATGAAAAATAAGGCTTCCACCAAAAACTTTAAAGTTAGTTTTTGGACACTTTTCGGTGTCTCTCAACCCACTATAATGTATGACTATAATGCCATCGGCGACGTTTGAATTTTGGTGACATGTGAAAAATGAGAAATGGGAAGTGAGAAATGAGAAGTGAGAAAAGTCACGTAATCGACCCCCAGTGAAGTAAATTTTCACCTCCTACTATGTATTTTTACTAAAACTAACCGCCGACAATCTTGACATTGCTTTTCGTATTTCTTAGCGTCAGAATCATTTAGGTTTATAATTTCATTATTATTATTATTATTATTATTATTATTGTCAGAGTTACGACCAAAAAAGCCCCTGACGCTTTGGTAATCCCGTTGCGTCCCCTTGTAGGCCTATGCGAGACCCCAAAGCCCTCTCCATACGGAGAGGACCGCTGCCACGCCCTTGGCTGAGATGTCTGACTCACTGCTGCAGTTACTGCCCGTGAGTGCCTGACGCTTCCCCGCAATTGCGGGGCAGTGACGAAGGATATGAATAGTTGTCTCATCATCCTTTGCGCACAGACGACAGAGGGGGCTATCTGCGAGCCCTATATTATGTCTGTGATTTTTGAGGTTTCCAAGCCCTACAAACATTTCTGGTTAAGACCTTGCCTCGATTCCTACCGAGCTTGCGTAATTCCGCAGCTCGCCTAAAGTTTAAATTTAAATCCATGAGTGTTTTGGCCTGTCTGCAGCCAGTGACCTTATCGTACTCCTTCTGATGTTCCTCGGTCAGCCAAGTGTTAATTTCTTCAGTGACCAACCTAATGGAAATGCCTAGGAGTGGTTCGGGACCAGTGAAGTTTTCTTTTACTGCTAATTTTGTTAGTCTGTCCCAGATCTCATTGCCTTTAATGCCACTGTGTCCAGTGGAAGTGAGAAGTGAGAAAAGTTACGTAATCGACCCCCCAGTGAAGTGAATTTTCACCCCTTACTATGGATTTTTACTAAAACTAACTCCCGATAATCTTGAGATTTTTTTTTGATGTCTTGGCGTTAGAATGATTTAGATTTATTTTTTATTATTATTGTTAGGGTTGAGGTCAAAAGAGCCCCTGATACTTGGGTAATTCCGTTGGGTCCCCTTGTAGGCCTATGCGTGACCACAAAGCCCTCTCCATATGGAGAGGACTGCAACCAAGCCCTTAGCCGATATGTCTGACTCACTGATGCAGTTACAGCCCATGAGCGCCAGACGAAGCAGTTTCCTCTTACTGCTCATTTTGCTAGTCTGTCCGAGATCTCATTACCTTTAATACCACTGTGTCCAGAAGAAGTGAGAAGTGAGAGGTGAGAAAAGTTACGTAATTGACCCCCAGTAAAGTGAATTTTCACCTCTTACTTTTTTTTTACTAAAACTAACTGCCGACAAACCTAAGATTGCTTTTCGGGTGTCTTAGCGTTAGAATTATTCAGGTTTATCTCATTATTATTATTATTATTATTATTATTATTATTATTTATTATTATTGTTAGGGTTGAGGCCAAAAGAGCCCCTGATACTTGGATAATTCCGTTGCGTCCCCTTGTAGGCCTATATGTGACCCCAAAGCCCTCTCCATACGGAGACGACCGCAGCCAAGCCCTTAGCGGATATGTCTGACTCACTGATGCAGTTACTGCCCATGAGCGCCAGACGAAGCAGTTTCCTTTTACTGCTCATTTTGCTAGTCTGTCCGAGATCTCATTACCTTTAATGCCACTGTGTCCAGAGGAAGTGAGAAAAGTTATGTAACCGACCCCCAGTGAAGTAAATTTTCACCCCCTACTATGTATTTTTACTGAAACTAACTGCCGACAATCTTAAGATTGCTTTTTGGGTGTCTTAGCGTTAGAATGATTTAGGTTTATCTTAAGAGGCATATAGTGTTCATTTCTTGTCACAGCTCAGTGCTCAAGTAAGCAACCCTTTTACCTCGTGCAAACGAAGCCCTCAAAGCCGAAAGCTAGATCAAACAGCCTCTAATCAGAAGGTTTGTCATGTTCTACTTTTCTACGCGACGAGACCGTGCAAGCAACAACTGGAAGAAAACGTCTGATGCTTCTCTTGATGGCAAGCAGAAAAGAGTAAAAAAAATAAGCGACGAACCGTGGACAGCAATTTTATGCCGTGTATACCATGTAAATAAGATCTTCAAATAGAATCACGGAGCGCTTCAGAATAGAGGATGCAAAACACGAGAAAAATTCCCCTTGATGCTGTCTGAAATACATTAATAAGAAACAGTTTTAATATTTGCATATCCTATTTTAGATATCGCAGTTTTCATTTTGTGAGACAATATAAAAGACAAATTTTCACCAATTTTATGTGTCCATGCAGCTCCTACAGAATTTGAATACCTACTTCTCTTTTGAGGAATATATCGCAGATTTAGTCAACCGGGGTAATTATGGATCAACGTTTACGCTTTATAACTGTATGATTCCTGTTTCTTTCTGTAATAAAATTTTCTGAACATTTTGTAAATAATATTCTCAGGATATATATTTAAATTCTATTAAGAGAAAAAAATATTCCACGGAATAATAGCTTTGATCCATAATTACCCACCGTGGTCCACAATTACCCCGGTTGATGGTAGTCATTTTTCTATATTTTAAAATTAATTTTTTAGTTAGCTGTAAACAATATTTTAAGCAGCTCAAGACTTCCAACTGATGAAAATACATTGGAAAAATTTACTCAATGTATGTAACTACTCTTTAATTTTGAGTTTTTCTATTGCTTCCTCATAGAGGAAGCAATAGAGCCGGAACGGATAAGAATACATTTTTTTTCGAGTTTATATTTTTCTCAAAAATCGTTTTAGATGTGACTTTGTTTGTCATTTCGATCATATAAGGAAAAAAAATTTTATACGTAGATTTTAATGGAATACATCGTTTCTTAACAAACAAGTTTGAGGTTCTTTCATTAAATATTGTGAGAATGGCAAAAAAGAATTTGAAATATTCGAAATTAATAACAATTTTATCCTTATATTGGTAGTGATATTACGCTCTGTGAGCCGAATTGTTTAAACGCGGGGTGGTATTTAGTTGATATAATTCAACAAAATATTTATAGCTGTCTCCACACAAAAATATTCATCTTAAGAATTTTTGAAGTTTTTAATTTTTCGTTTAAAAGTACTTTTTTGAATATAAGGAATATAGCAGCATAATAAGTAACAGATTGTTTATTTCGACAACATAGAAGCATTCCATGACCGAATGAACTTAAGATATGTACAGATTTGTGAATTTTTCTAACGTTTGTAAAAGAAGAACTTTCTTAATTTTGGGAATATACCAATATTGTGATTACTAAATTTATTCGTTATGATGAGACAAATCGATTGATGAATTTAGCAGGCCTGTATGACAATATAAAATTACGATATATATAGGTTTGTCAATTTATCTGACGTTTAAAGGATAAAAAATTCTCCATTTTTGAAATGCATCAATATTTTAAGTATAAAATTTATTCGTGTTGATGAAATGAATCTATTGAACTATATAAAAACATTTCTTTATCTATTAAGAATGAAAAATGAACAATAAACAACAAATAATCACAATGAGCACAACAATTACAATTGACAATAACAATAACAATTAACCATACATCATACAATGAACGCGCCCACCAAACTACTTTGCAGCGGTTTTTTTTCATTTCATCAGCTTTTCTTGATTTTTTTCTACTGTATTGCTATCATTGAGAATTTCTGAGGTGTGCATCAGATATTTTAAACAGAGGTAGAAAAAGATAATTTTCAAATACACGAAAATGACTATGAAAAAAACGAGCTGTTGTTCCAAATTTGATTACTGAGGCATGTCAATGTTTTTTAGTGTATTCTGTCTGCAAAACGGTCCGAGTTATTTAAAAGATTTTTTCAAGTAAGCTAATTTTTTTTTAATACAAAAATGATTCTTTATAAAACCTGCTACCATTTTTCTATTGTTTCCTCAACACTCGACAAATTTTATCTAGGGTATTTTTATACGCAGAAAGGCCTCAAATAAGGGAAAAAATTCTCTGCTTATTTTTAAAGGGGGTTTCAAATTTTTCCTTAAAAACAGTGGTCTGCCAAATATGAAATTTATATCTCATCGATTATTATATGAAAATATGTTAAAATTCGAAGAGACTTTTCTGACCTACAAAAATATTATAAAAAACTTGCAATCCATGAAAATATGGATATTGTGAAAATAAGCATTTTTTCATACACATTTTGCTGAAGCACAAAATTAAGCCATTCATTAATATATTTATTTTCATTTTACTTGTAATTTTTGCATTCATTTCAAAACCTACACTACTTTTTATCAGGAATTTGAATTTTGAGAGTCTTAATTTAAAATTGCTAAAATTCGAATGACTTAAATTTAAACTTGCTTATTAAGGGCTTACATATATTTCCATCTAAAATTATTTAATTTTTAACGTTTGCAATGAAAAATTGTTTAATTTAAAACGTTTTCAATTTAGAATTCTAGAGCCATAGGCGGCTCAAGTTTAAAATTGCCAAAACATTAAGGCACTATTTGAAGTTTTCAACGATTTATATTTGGAATTGAACGATCTGAAACGATTTAAATTTAAATCCAAAGAATTCTATACAGTTACATCTTTCAGATTCGAAATTCAAAATTATTTAAGTTCAAAAGCTTTTAATTTTAAATTGTCAAACTTCGAAAAATTTAAGCTAAAATCATTCAATTTGAAATTTAGGCTATCGGCCGAACATAGGGTATAAGAACCAAATCTTGAAAATAGGATACTTTAAGGACCACAGCTGAATAGTGAAATTTAATGTATTTATGTATAAAAATTCTGTCCCAAAAATTGAAGCGCAACAAAACATATATTCGTATAGAAAGATCCACTCATTCCTAATTGAAATTTTTTTTGTGATAAATAATGATTAACAAATTTTGAAGCTTCTGTCTATTGAATCACAGGAGGTAAACATTTCAAACTCACCCTATTTCGAAGTGTTTAAATTCAAAACCCATCGAGCTGGAAAGAGAACTTGAGATTTAAATAAGCTAAATTTCAAAAGAGTAAACCAATAATCTCAATCCCTTCGAATTTAGATCCATCCAGACGATAAAGCAATCGAATTTCAAGGTTCTCAAATATACTGCAGAAATTCATAATTTTTAACCTTTCAATCAAACAAATAATCTAAGAAGAAATATAATCTAGAATTGTAGTTTTTCAAGGAAAAAATTAGGATGCTGATCTCTTTGACCGTATTTAAAGATCTTCAATTTCTAATTGGAAGGGGATGCAAAAGTTGTTAATTGGGTTCAAAACTACTCCCTTGAAGTTTAATTTGAAATGAACATTTCTTCCTCACCGACATCGATGCTATACATGAAAATAACGAAAAATTGCACAGTTTGTATTATTTTATACGGGAAAAATTTTTCTAAGACCGGAATTGGTAGCAAAAGTTGAATGTTGCAACTAGATTCGTAACTGTGAAGTGTACACCTCGTCATAAAATTCTTCACGTTCTCAAAATAAATTTACAGTTGAAAAAAATGTTAAAAACTTTAATTTTCGCAGTTTTTTCACAGTCATCGCACACTTATTGTTTTTCTGCCCATCAAAAATTTAATATATGTATGTGGCTGGAAATGTATGTGAAATAGCAAAATATATAAAAATATTTTAAAAAATCGAAACTATGATCATTTTGTGTAACGTAAAATTGGAGAAGAATTTAAAAGAATTGGTTTTCCCGCTATTATGACATGGGGCTATTATTCTATTATTACTCAGTGGTATTTTCATGAATTAAAATTAAACAAAATATATTTCAGTTATCAGAATTCAGAAAAATCTATTTTTCATTTTTCAAATATACGGCTTTCAACAAATGCCGTATATTTTAACTTTGTAAGTGGATATAGAAAAATATTTTTGTGAATGCCAATATCACAAATATATTTTGTTCAATTTTATCTCAAGAAAATGTCAGAAATGTATTAAGATTGTCATAATATCGAGAAAAACGATTCTTTTACATCTTTTGCTGAATTTTTGTCAATTCACTTGCATTTAAGGAATTCTTCTGAATTCACTTGAATTTAATTGAGTAGAATTAAAGTGAATGCACAAGAAATCCAAAAAATGCAAATTTAAATCTACTGAATTGAAATGAATGTTTGTCACATCTTTGGATTCTTTTGAAATGACTTTAATTCGAATTAACTTGATTTTTTTTTAATTGTAAAGATTCCACTGAATTCAATTTCATTCTTCTTCATTCTTTCAATTCTTATGAGTCATTGTAAATTCACTTGCATGTTTTTTAATTCTTTGGATTTTCCTGCATTTATTCTAAATCTCTTTCAAATTTTAATGATTTTTTTAATACAAATTTTTTCTATTTCTCTGCATCCTTCTGAATTCATTTCAATTATACTGAATTAAATGACATTCGCTTGGACTCTTTTAAATTTCCTGAATTCACTTGAATTCTTCAATACAGGTGGTCATCAAAGTTGTTAGTTGTAAACCCCTCGCATAAAATAGAAAATAGAAATACATCATTTATTTTCAAATCAATTTTTTCATTAGATCGAGTAATTTGCAGTGCAAATTGACTAATGACTTTTCTATGTGTGGATTATGTACACTAGAACATAAATTCATTGGAAGTGTAAGAAATAAATAAATTGATTTATTGCTTCAATTATTATTCCTTATCAAAATATTGCATTAGAAATATTCGTAGGTGCTGACAACAGCAGTAACATATTTGTCCGTTATTATAGATATAGGACCCACAAACACAGAATCGAGAAGATATTTAAGTTATGACGAAACTGTTGGAAAAGTTTAATTAAAAAATGACAAATTTCAATGGAATTTGACTCATAACATCATTTTATTTTGCGGAATTCGTAAAATTGAAAAGACAGCATCTTGTGTTATTATTAATAGTTAAATTTATTGTAGAATTCTATCCTATTAATATACAAAACTATAATTTTTGTGACGTATACATAATAAGTAATAACATAATATTGGCGTAGTTGATATAACGTTACAAGTACATAATTTTGATATTTTGCATATAATATTTGTTCATATCTATAGTTTACATTTAAAAAAATAAATAATTTATATGATCTCTCAATTATGAAAATTAAACTTCTTTCGTCGAATTTAGAGTCCATTTATTTCATTTACTTTTACATCATTTTCATTGATAAATATCTATTTAACCTCCGAATTTCTTGCACAATATTTCAATTGATAAAGATTTCAAGTCATGATTGAAATGATTAAGAACTCCCATCACAAGAGGATTAATATTCGAATAAGTATCGAGTCTTCTAGATATTCTATTTGCAGTTTTTGACCCTCGAAACTAAATGAGAGAATTTAATTTTTAGATAAATATGGGAGCTTGTAAATTATTATTTGAGTATTTCGTCTCCTGAAGTATTGTCATGGACGAGAGGCGATTTCGAAATTGAGTGATGTTTAATTAATGCCAGCCTCCGGTTAATTTGTGGAACATTTCTTCACTGAGGGTTTGTTTGGCTTCTTTTGATCTCATCAAGAGGAAAATGTAATCGCCGATGAATTCGTGAACAACTTTGCAATCTGCGGATTGACATTCGAAAATTATGTTGCCTTCTTCGAACTGGACCATCATGTGTTTCACATCCCAGTTTACGTTCCAAGCCTGAATACTGAATTTAAACAATTTGTGAAATAAGCATTTTCATATTCAAATTAGAATTAAAATAAGAGATTAATATAGAAATTGAAATTCACCTTCATGGTGTTGTATCTCCAAGTTTTGAGATGATCCCCGCTGTGAAGATCCATTCGCATGAGTCTGTTGTTCGCAATACCAAGGAACTCGTCTTTTCCTTTTCCTGTGAGTTTGGCGACAAAAAGGGAAATTTCATATTCGGGAAGGGATTACCAGGCTTTGATGTAATTCAGTTTTGCTTCAACAAGTGACAAATCCTTAACGTTGGCGTGTACTTCTAAAATCCTTTGCACCAGCTGTGATTAAAATAAAATAAATTGTAACACTTCCGTATCGCAGCTTTTTTGAAAAAGGGAAGGGAGATTTTTGAAAATGTCCCAAAATGGGCTTTTTTGAAAAACTTATCAAAAAATGAGGGGAGGAGGCTTTTTTATTACTTTTTTATCACCCGTGTTTGGAGCTGGAAAGGGGTCACATTGTTGCCTATTTTGTTGAGAGGTCAGATTCACTTAAAAAGACAGGCTTAACACTGGTCAGATTCACTCAAAAAAATAGGCAACAATGTGACCCCTTTCCAGCTCTAAACACGGGAGATAAAAAAGTGATGAAAAAAGCCTTCTCCCTCATTTTTTTTAAGTTTTTCAAAAATAGCCCACTTTGGGCCGTTTTCAAAAATCCCTCTCCCCTTTTTAAAGAAAGTCGCGATACGGAAGTTTTACCATTTATTTTATTCTAATCGGGGGGAGGCTTTTTCATCACTTTATTGTCACCCGTGTTCAGAGTTGGAGAGGGGTCACATTGTTGCCTATTTTTTTGGGTGGTCAGAATCACTTAACAAAACAGACTTAACACGGGTGAGATTCACTCAACAAAATAG
>JAUMHM010000072.1:8114028-8137736 GCA_032362435.1 Melikaiella ostensackeni | reverse complement strand
TATATATATATATATATATATATATATATATATATATAAATTTTATTCACAACTGTTAACTTTTAAAGCCGAAAAAATTTTAAGATCGTCCAATTTTAGGTAATTTTTTCAAAACATTCAATTTAAAATTTTTCCATTTTGAGAATACATATATTTACAATAGTCTTAAATATTAAATTGTTTAATTTTGAAAGATTAGTTCCGCAATAATATTCCTATCCGAAACTTTCGCATTATTTCACTGTTAAAGTTCTGAATTTGAAATATTTCAATGTTTAAGTTCCTCTTCAAACGATTTAAATTTGAAATTTCAAATTTTAAATCAACCAACTAATTAAAATTCGATTCTGAAATTATATCTGTACAATTTTTAACGTTTTCAGTTCGAAATTTTTCTCAATTTTAAACGCCTTCAATTTAAAATTAAGCAATTTTGAATTTTTATAAAATTTATTTGTATTAATTATTATTTAACTTTAAACGCGTTTAATTTCAAATTTTTCAATTTTGAACGCTCCTAACTTTGAAATGGCTCAATTTTATTATTAACGCTTTGAATTTTTAATTGTACAATTCTTAAAAATTCAGATTTGTGATTTGATTCAGGGTAGGGAACTATTTTGAATAAAGCGTTCGGAATAAAATCATTCAAGACCATGTAACGAATGAGTCACGTGACCAGATTCCTACCTTACCGACACTTTTTTATTTCCCAACTTACGTTTACACGAAGCGCCATATTGAGTTGAAAATTTGGGAAACTAAATAAAAGCACTAAGAAAGGTGTGACTGGTTCTAAATTTGTATAATTATGAAAAAACAAAAAAAAATTGTTTACAAAAAAACTTTTTTCATAATTACGAAATTTTAGGACCAGACACACCTTTCTTAGTGCTTCTTATTTAGTTTCCCAAATTTTCAACTCGATGTGGCTCTTCGTGTGAAAGTAAGTCGGCAAATAAAAAAAGTGTCGGTAAGGTAGGAATCTGGTCACGTGTCCCACTCGTTACATGGCCTACCGGTGTAAAACTGAACAATATGGAACTGAAAATGTAAAAAATGCATCATTTCTAGATTGAAATTGTAAGAAATTGTAAGATTTTGAATTGAAGTCTTCGAAATTAATCAATTTTGAATTTAGAACGTACAATAACGAACAATTCAATTGAAATCATAAACAGCTGGAAATGGAAAAATCTAAAATTTTGAGCGATCAAAATCGAAGAATAAAGAATTTTCAAGTCTTGAAAGTTAAACAATGTCAAAACAAAATGAGATATTTAGTTGAAAATTTGGGAAATCGAATAAGAAACAAGAGAAAATTAATTTTGGAAAATTTTTGAATTTTCAAAATTTTAGGACTATACAAATGTACCTTAGTGCCTTTTATATAACCCCTGAAATTTTTAACTTCATATCTCAATTCGTTTGGACGTGATTTGTTGCAAAAAAATGTCGATAAGGTAGGAATCGGGTAAGTATTACATGGTTTTAAAGGGAGCGGGCTTTCAATCCGCTCTTAAAGGCAACTACACTCATCTCGCGTTATTTGGCCAGCCTCGGGTCTGGTCGGCCAAGTAACGGGCGCTATTAAAATCTAGTTTCAACTGGATTTAGAGCGACGATTGAGTAAAGACTCAGGACCGCACATATAGTCTCTGAACCCGGCACACGTACAAAAGTATATGCCTAGAGAGTCGCGACGTAAACAACCTCTGATACGGCACTGACTGTCCGAGCGAAGACCTTGAGTACAGGGCGTCAAGGGACGCTCAAGGAGAAATACAGAAACACTCATGCGCAAATAACCGTGAAGCCGGCCAAAGATTGGGCGGCCAAGTAACGCGAGATTAGTGTATTTAAACTTAAAAAAAAGTACTTACCAAAGTTTTTGCAGAGATTGATGACAGCGTTGAAAGTTTTTACAGAAAAGTCAACTCGGCAGTCGAGATAACGCATATCTGGAAGTTGGACCCTAAGAGTTTTGTGCATTGGTGTGAAATGCAAAAGTGCATCTGCAGCCACACCATATTGGTCCAAAGTGCTCCTCGTTCTTGTCAACCAATGATTTCGTGCCGGCCACCATAAAGCGTGATCTGACCAATCCATTTGAACATCTGTAATAAGAAATAAATCAAAAGTTAAATAAATAAATAGACTGAAATAACAAAACTTGAATAATTTATTAAACAATTTTATTTTTCCATCACCAGAGTGGCCATTATAATAGAGGAAAATAATTTCCGGTTTTTTCCCGGTTCGCACAAATTTTTCACGGTCACTGGAGTTAACAAATTCAAACTCCTCAAAATGAAAATATTTTTATTTGATATAATCAAAACTGAACTGCAAATTAAAGCACTCAAAGTGAAACTCTTTTGAATTTTGAAGTTTTAAAATTGAAGCTAAGCAAATTTTTAATTTAGAATTTTTTTATTCAAATGATCAATAATTTGGACGTATAAAATGCAAGCTTTCAACATTTTTTAATTAAACAATTTCAAATTTCAAAGATTTCACAAAGATTCCTGAAGATTTCAAAAGATTTTAAAGACTTTACAAAGGTTTTAAATATTTCAAAAATTTTGCAGATTTCGAAGATTTCCAAGATATTAAAAAATTTCAAATGATTTCACAACGACTTAAAAAATTTCACGAAGATTTTGAAGATTCCAAAAGATGTCAAAATACTTCAGAAGATTTAAAAGGTTTCTCAAAAATTTTGAAGTTTTCGCAAAGATTTCAAAAAAGTTAACAAATTTTTTAAATATTTCACAAAGATTTCAGTGATTTCACAAAGATTTCAGGGATTTCAACGTATTTCAAAAGATTCCAAAAATTTCGCAAAGATTTCAAAGATTATGCAAAACTTTTGAAGATTTCAAAGATTTCAATGATTTCATAAAGACTTCAAGAATTTCACAAAGATTTCAAAGATTTCAAATACTTTGCACAGATTTAAAAGATTTCAAGAGAGTTAACGAAATTTTTAAATATTTCAGAACGATTTCAATAATTCCAAAAGATTTCAGAGATTTCAAAAGAGTTAACAAAGTTTTTGAATATTTCACAAAGATTTTGATGAATACATAAAGACTTTAAAGCTATCGCAAAGATTTCAAATATTTCAAAAGAGTTAACAAAGCGTTTGAATATTTCACAAAGGTTTTATAAAGACTTAAAAAATTTCACAAAGATTTCAAAGATTTCAAATATTTCAAAACAGTTAACAAAATTTTTGAATATTTCACAAAGATTTCAATAATGCTGAAAGATTAAAAAAGTTCTAGAATATTTCAAAAATTTCAAAAGAGTTAACAAAGTACTTAAATATTTCACAAAAATTTTAATGATTTCATAAAGATTTCAAAGATTTCAAAATATTTCAGAAGATTTAAAAGATTTCGCAAAGGTTTCAAAAATTCCAAAAGATTTCCCAAAGATTGTAAAGATTTCAAGAGATTTCAAATGAGTTAACGAATTTTTTTAATATTTCACAAATATTTCAATAATTCCAAAAGATTTCAAAATATGAAGATTTCAAAAATTTTACAAAGATATCTGAACAGTTAACAAAGTTTTTAAATATTTCACAAAAATTTCAATGATTACATAAAGATTTCAAAGATTTCGCGAAGATTTCAAAGATTTCAAACGAGTCAACAAAGTTTTTAAATATTTCACAAATATTTAAAAATATTTCAGAAGACTTCAAAGATTTCACAAAGATTTTAAAGATTCCAAAAGATTTCCTAAAGATTTTAAAGATTTCAAGAGATTTCAAATGAGTCAACGAATTTTTTTAATATTTCACAAATATTTCAATAATTCCAAAAGATTTCAAAATATGAAGGTTTGAAAAATTTCTCAAAGACTGCATAGATTTCAAAGACTTCAAAAGGGTTAACAAAGTTTTTTAATATTTCATGAAGATTTAAAAAATTTCAGAAAAATATCTAAACAGTTAGAAAACTTTTCAAATATTTCACAAAGATTTTGATGATTACATAAAGATTTCAAAGATTTCAAAAGAGTTAATAAAGTTTTTAAATATTTCACAAAGATTTCAACGATTTCAAAATATTTCAGAATATTTCAAAGATTTCGCGAATATTTTGAAGATTTCAAAAGATTTCCTAAAGATTTTAAAGATTTTAAGAGATTTCAAATGAGTTAACGAATTTTTCAAATATTTCACAAAGATTTGAATGATTTCATAAAGATTTCAAAAATTTTACAAAGATTTAAAAGATTTCAAAACACTTAACAAAGTTTTAAAATATGTCACAAAGATTTCTGCGAATCTAAAAGATTTCCAAGATTTCAAACGATTTGAAACATTTTAAAGATTTCATAAATTTTTCAAAGATTTCAAAAGAGTTAAACAAGTTTTTTTTAATATTTCATAAAGATTTCAAAGATTTTACAAAAGTTTCAAAGATTCCAATAGTTTAAAAAATATTTCAACAGAAAAATTTTGAATTAAATGCCGTTAAACTGCAAAATTTTAATTTTAATTTTTATAGCATATTTTATATTATATTTATATTATTATATATATCATTTTTATGTTTGATTGAACAGTTCAAAGATTTCTGATTAAAAAATATAAATCCACGCTATCATTTTCAATGCTTTAAAATAAAGAATAAATCAATAAATTTGCAAATGTTCACAATTATATTATCTTAAGCTATTTTAAGTTAGAAACATTAAAAATTGAAAGATTTTTTTTGACTTGACACTTTTCAAATTAGAAGTTGATTAGAAGTTGTTATTAATAAATAAAAAATTCAACACTTTCACTTACAAATGAAAAATTAAATGGAACAATAAAAAATTGTAACGCTCAAAGTCTGAATTTAGCACTTTAGAATTTTAACGATTCAAGGCTTTCAATTTCAAACAACTCAGATTCAAATTGTTTAATTTTGTATATTTGATTTATAATTGTTCATTTTAAATATACAGTCAAATATTGAGGAAAATATTTTAAAAATTGTTCTTTTTTGTAATTAAAAAATTTCAAATCAAATGTGTTAAAAATGAAATATTTTAAACTGATACCATTTTTCAATAGGATTTAAAATTAAGTAAAAGCGTTTAATTATAGATCTGTTAATTTGAAATTATTTGAAAATTGAAAATAGTTTATAAAGTTTCAATTGGACGTTTACATTTGTTCAACTACTAAGGCTTTCGAATTGAAAGAGTTCAATTATTAAATTAGTAAATTGTTTAATTTTGAACAGATTCAGAATCGTCTTGTAGAATCATTAATTAATTTATATTTATAGATGATAAACTTAAAAACGTTTATTAAACAAAAATTTCAATTTCAACCGCTTTTAATTTTTAATTGTTTAGGTCTTCAAAACTGTATTTTGAAATTCTTTAAATTGATAATGTAGGTTTATAAATGAAGACCTAAAATAAAAATATTTTAAAGCAAAAGATTTTAGAATTTTGCATTATTAACTGAATGATTTCATAATTGAAAATGTTAAAAATTGAACGTTAAATTTTAAAAAATTGAAATCGAACTTTTGGTCAAAAAATAAATTCACTGTAATTTTCCGGTTTTTCCTGGTCTCAGAAAAAATTCCGTTCATTTCCCGATTTTTCCCGGTCTCCCGGTCCATCCTTAATGATAACGAAAAATTTACATTCGTACAAAATACACTTAATTAATATAATGTATTCCTACTGAAAATGGTTCAAGCGGCCCTGACTGTTTACGACAAAGAAATTCTTGGAAGGGCGTCACGGCCATCGCAGGCCATACCCGAGACCGGCGGTATATTAAGGTTCTAGTGTATTCTGCGCAAAAATTAAATAGAAAAATTATTCAAATATTGAATTCAGGAACCAAGATCTTTTCATAGGAAAATAATGACAGGAAAAAATATTGAATAAATAATAATTCAACCGGTAGACTTTTCAGATTAAAAACTGTTTTAGAAAAGAATAATTTGCTATCATAGTCTTACAACTTTACTGAAGTTATTCCTTTTTCAGTACTGATTAATGATATTCATAGTAGGTAATAAAAAATAATTTTAAAAAATTTTACACTTTCAGAGGCTAAAGTTTAAAAAAATTTTAAAAGCTCAATGTCTATCATGAGCGAGTAAAATTGAGTCTTTATTGAAGGGTAAATAAGGGCAGATAGAGGGTGTAGGCATAATGGGGAATATGACACGACAACCCTAATTTCCATGCGCATTTCTATCCCCCTAAACGAATAGTCAATAGGGTGAATTCCAACACCAATTCAGTGATATTAATCGATGTTAATCCTGCGTGATTTCACGCCATTTCCTTGTAAACGACTCTCTGATAAATTTTCACGCCCACTTTTCACACAAATTTATCGCTTATATAAGTGCAAATATTTTTCTCGCCTAATTTGATGCTCAACACGTCTTAGAAATAAAACTAAAATCCGAAATTAATTCATTTTTATTAAATGAAATTCAGCTAACTGTTATTACTAGAATCATTTGTGAAAAAAAATATCTTCTTCATAGCTCCGCTGGGAATCGAACCCAGGTCTTCCGCTTGCCGGTAAGGTAAGCGGGTAAGAGAACACGAACGACAATCGACAGACCGGGGTTCGATACTCGGCGGAGCTAAGAAGAGGATCATTTTTTCACAAATTATTTTGGTAATAATAGTTATTACGAATGACCAAATGATCGAAAAATCAGTACGATCGAAAATTTATCCGACAGTACAGATCTAAAACATTAATTCTATATTATTTTATTTAAAAATTGCAATATATAATTCTTTAGTTCATTCTGTCTTTTTTTAAATACAGTTTAATAGCGCGAAAAATGAATTACAAAATTATAAAATAAATGAGGCTTTTCTACTGACTAAAATCACGGGAGATTGGAAAAAGGTCTCACTACTTTAAGGATCGTTACGGTTCGCGTGATTTAACATAGGCAGCAGCCGTAAAAGTTGCAGTTAAGGTGTGTTTAGCGTAAACTGTAAGCCGTCGAAACGTCATTTACTTGTCAGTTGGTGGTGTATATATATTTTTTGAAATCTTCAATTTTTACTGATTTAATTATAAGGGTATTATTAAGGCAGAGAAACCAGTTTATAATCTAAAAAAAAAGCTTCAAATGAAATTTTTCATTTTTTTTATATTCTGAAAATTCCAAGTCCGATCACCAAGTTCAAAATAAAGCAAAAATCCCTTCAAAAACAAAGGTCAGATAAAATGTAAAATCTATATAGCGGGTTTTGAAGTACTCTATGGAACTGAAAAAACTAAAGAAGTATCTTTCTGAAGAGAAAAGTTCCACAAAAATAGAAAAAGTACCTATTAGAAAAGTAGCCTTTTCAAATTAGCCAGAAATTAGTTTTTTAAATAAAAAAAATCATGTAAAAATACCTGAAACTAAAAAAAGAACGTCTTTGAAAGGGAAATTTATTTCAAACTTTTCTGTATGTAAATAACTGCGCCTAGGATTTCATCTGTTTATTTATTAAATTCTCATGTAAAATTATATAAACATAACATTTATCTACCAAAAAAGACAAACTTCCAACAAAATACAATCATTTTCAACTAAAAAAGATCAATTTTTAACCAAAGTGATGGATTTTCAAAAAAAAGGATGAATCTTTAAATGAAAAAATGAATTTTTAACAAAGGAGTTTAACTTTTAACCAAGTAGTTGAATTTTCAACCAAAAAGATGAATTTTCAACCAACAAGATTAATTTGAAAAAACATGAATTTGCAATCAAATAGTTCAATTTTCATTCAAGAAAGATAAATTTTCAAGCAAAAAAAAATGAATTTTTGGTAAAGTATTTCAACTTTCAACCAAGTAGTTGAATTTTTAACCAAAAAGATGAATTTGTAACCAAAAAGATTAATTTTCAACTAAGAAAGATAAATTTTCGAGCAAAAAAATGAATTTTTAACGAAGTATTTCAACTTTCAACTGAGTAGTTGAATTTTCAACCAAAAAGGTGGATTTTCAACTAAAATGATGAATCTTTAAAAGAAAAAATGTTTTTTTAACAAAGTAGTTCAACTTTCAACCAAGTAGTTCAGTTTTCAACCAAAAAGATGAATTTTCAACCAAGAAAAATAATTTTCTACATAGGAAAAACAAATTTTCAAAAAAAAAAAATATGAATTTGCAACCAAATAGTTCATTCTTCAACTAAGAAAGGTAAAATTTAAAAAAAACGTGAATTTTCAACAAAGTAGTTCAACTTTCAATCAAGTAGCTGTATTTTTAACCAGAAAGATGAATTTTCAATCGAGAAGATTAATTTTATACCAGAAAAGACAAATTTTCAAAAGAAAATACGATTTTGGGACCAAATAGTTCAATTTTCGACTAAAAAAGATCAATTTTGTAGCAAGTAAAAAATGAGTTTTCAACATAGTATTTCAAATTTCAACCAAGTAGTTAAATTTTCAACCAAAAATATGGACTTTCAACTGAAATAATGAATCTTTAAATTTAAAAAAATGAATTTTTAATGAAGCAGTTGAAATTTCAAACAAGTAGTTGAATTTTCAACCAAAAAGATAAATTTTCAAGCAAGAAGATTAATTTTCTACCAGAAAAGAAAAATTTTCCCCAAAAAAATATATTAATTTGCAATCAAATAGTTCAATTTCCAAATAAGAAAGGTAAATTTTCAAGCAAAAAAATGAATCTTCAACAAAGTAGTTGAATTTTCAACCAAAAATATGGACTTTCAACTGAAATAATGAATTTTTGAATTTAAAAAAAATGAATTTTTAATAAAGCAGTTCAAATTTCAAACAAGTATTTGAATTTTCAACCAAAAAGATAAATTTTCAAGCAAGAAGATTAATTTTCTATCAGAAAAGAAAAATTTTCATCAAAAAAATATATGAATTTGCAATCAAATAGTTCAATTTTCAAACACGAAAGGTAAATTTTTAAGCAAAAAAAAAAAAATGAATTTTCAACAAAGTAGTTCAACATTCAACAAAGTAGTTGAATTTTCAACCAAAAAGATGTATTTTCAACTAAAATGATGAATTTTTAAATAAAAAATGATTTTTTAACAAAGTAGTTCAACCAAGTAGTTAAATTTTCAACCAAAAATATGGACTTTCAACTGAAATAATGAATCTTCAAATTCAAAAAAATGCATTTTTAATAAAGCAGTTCAAATTTCAAACAAGTAGTTGAATTTTCAACCAAAAAGATAAATTTTCAAGCAAGAAGATTAATTTTCTATCAGTAAAGAAAAATTTTCCTCAAAAAAATTTATGAATTTGCAATCAAATAGTTCAATTTTCAAATAATAAAGGTAAATTTTTAAGCAAAAAAAATGAATTTTCAACAAACTAGTTCAACTTTCAACTAAGTAGTTGAATTTTCAACCAAAAAGATGGATTTTCAATTAAAATGATGAATCTTAAAATAAAAAAAAATGAATTTTTAACAAAGTAGTTCAACTTTCACCATGTAGTTGAGTTTCAACCAAAAAGATTAATTTTCTACCAGAAAAGACGAATTTTCAAAAAAAAAAAAAATGAATTTGCAACCAAATAGTTCAATTTTCAACTAAGAAAGGTAAATTTTCAAGCAAAAAATGAATCTTCAACAAAATAGTTCAACTTTCAACAAAGTAGTTGAATTTACAACCAAAAAGATGGATTTTCAACTAAAATGATGAATTTTTAAATAAAAAAATGATTTTTTAACAAAGTAGTTTAACTTTCAACCAAGTAGTTAAATTTTCAACCAAAAATATGGATTATGAACTGAAATGATGGATCTTTAAATTCAAAAAAACATGAATTTTTAATAAAGCAGTTAGTAGTTGAATTTTCAACCAAAAAGATAATATTTCGAGCAAGAAGATTAATTTTCTACCAGAAAAAAAAAATTTTCCCCCCAAAAAAATATGAATTTGCAATTAAATAGTTCAATTTTCAAATAAGAAAGGTAAATTCTTAAGCAACAAAAATGAATTTTCAACAAAAAATCAATTTCTAACCAAATAATACAATTTTGTACCAAAATAGTTGAATTTTCAAACCAAAAATACAAGTTCTTCAAAAAAACACTTGAACGTTTAACCAAAAAGATGAATTTTCAACCAAAAAGGATGACTTTTTAATAAAATTGTTCAACTTTTAACAAAAAAATTAAATTCTCAACCAGGTAATAAGATTTTTAACCAAAAAAGATGAATCTTCAAACCAAAAAGACGAAATTCAAACTAAAATGATGAATCTTTAACCATAAAAATGAATTGTTAACTGTTGAAAGTACAAAAAAAGCGGTAAACCATTTTTAAAAAAAAACAAATTTTTTCAACTTTTCTTTATGGATTGAAATACTTATTTATTAAATTCTCATATAAAATTATGTAAATATAACATTTTTAACACTTGTTTTTAATATAAAATTCATTCTATCTCTAAAACTTTCGGAGATATGGCCCTCAGAAGTCGATTTTGAGCCAATAATTTAAACAAGAAAACAAAAAAACAAATAATTCAAGTTTTTGTAAAATAACTCAACCTATACATCTCTGGTAAAAATTGTCAATAAATTAATTAAAGAAGACTCAATTTTGAGTAAATCTGAAAATTGCTTTAGCTCTAATTGCACGGAAATTACGGCCTTCTGAATATGACCCTTTCTTATGAGATGTGGTGTAACATCAAATTTTTGAATAAAATTTCTCGTTTTCCAAAAAAACTCATTTCCTGAGCATTGCAAGTGAATGTTGCCACAAAATAAATTAAAGAGGACTCAATTTTCTTCGTCTCATGTCAACAAACATGTCTGAATGAGAAATGCTCAGGAAATGAATTATTTTGGAAAACGAGAAATTTTATTTAAAAAATTGATGTTACACAAAATTTCATAAAAAAAGGTTCACATTCGGAAGGCCATAATTTCGGTGCAATTAGAGCTAAAGCAATGTTTTTTTAGATGTACTCAAAATTGAGTATTCTTGAAATAATTTGTTAGCAGTTTTTACCAGAGATGCGTAGGAAATGAGTTCTTTCACGAAAATTAAATTTTTTTTGTTTGTTTAAATTATTTGCTCAAAATCGACTTCTGAGGGCCATAACTTCGAAACGTTTAGAAATAGAACATCAAATTTTTTTTTATTTACAAGAAATTTCACACACTTCAATTCTTGTACAGGTACTCGGAACTTGGGATGAACTGTAAAGAAATTTTTTAAAAATAATTTTTTCCCACTTTTTTCATAATTTTTCAAAAATATTGAAGGGTTTCAGTTCTCATAAGGTATTCAGCTTCTGCAGCACTTCTTTGGATAAACTGAATCGTTTAATCCAATGAAATTCCGCTTTTAACTTATTTTCATGAAAATAATTGATCAACCTCTTTAAAAAAATCAAAAATAGAGTTTTCTCAAAAAGGGCTCAGGCGATTTTTTTCTTTTTGGGCTCAGGATGATCGTGGGACATCCCAGAAGTACAATCAGAGGAAAACCGGGAAATGCAAGACCTTTTGAATTGAAGTCAGTCGAGACCCACAGTGTGAATATTTTAACACTTTTTCTGGTTCTCGAACACAGAAAATTTTTCCAAAATTCCGCCAAATTCCAAGTACGATCACTAAATCAAAAATAAACCGAAAGTGACTACTTAAAATGAAGTTAAGAACTAATGAAGGTACACTCATCTCGCGTTACTGTGCCGCCCGTTCTTGTGCCGGCTTCACGGTTTTCTCACTTGACTGCTTCTGTCTCCCCCCCTGAGCCTCCCTTGACGTCCTATACTGAAGCTCTTAGCTCGGACAGTCAGTGCCGTATCAGAAGTTGTTTACATCGCGATTCTCAGGGCATCTACTTTTGTACGTGGTGCCGGTTTTAGATACTACATATGCGGTCCTGAATTTTGACGTAAACATGCTCACTCGTCGCTTCAAATCCGGTTGAAACTAGATTTAAATAACGCCCGTTACTGTGCCGACCATACCCGAGGCCGGCACAGTAACGCGAGATGAGTGTATAAAAATTCATAATTAAACGAGCTTCAAGTCCGTATTGTATGCAAAATGGGAAGATATTCCAGAACTTAAAAGTCCTCTCTCTGCACAATTTCAAGACTCAGAGAAGTAGAGTAGACAACCCTTATTCAGAATAAGAGTGTCGGGTAGCTCAAGGGTTTCATCCCCTTAAAATAGGGAAAAAACCAGTTCGCTTCATTGTCGTCGGTCTTTTTCCACATAGGAAAGGGAGAAAAAAAAAAGTAAAATGGAGGTGGAACTCTTGTTGGTTTCTTACCATAAGGTCTCTTTCTGTTTGTACATATGTAATATGTGGGTCATTCTACTCAAAAGGGACCTTTTCGACGTCCGGGTCATTTTTTTCGACACTATTCGTTTTTGACTGTCGAAAATGTGCTTAGTGGTAGTTGTGTTCGTAAGTAAGAACAGAAAAAATTTTGCAACCGGTTCCCATAAGTTCATTTAACCGAATATCAGTTTGCTATAATTTTCATTGATCCTAATGGACAATTTACCTAATTTTTATTTTTCTGAATTACTTTTTGTGCTAATTTTTGTTTTTCCGTATTATCTTTTGTCAGAATTTTTATACACTGGAACCTCCATTTAACGACGATCTCGGGTATGGCCTGCGATGACCGTGAGGCTCTTCCAAGAATTTCTATGATGTGAGCAGTGATTTACAGCAGACTAATACTCAACTGATTAAAATGATCCAGATATGGTATCAAAATTATAATTGACAAGTGAAGATTGCCATTTGACACATGCATCAAGCGTCAAATTTATACATTCATATTTTAACCAATTCAATCCAGTCTTATTTCCCTTTTCAAGACAAAATTTTCACAGTGATTTTTCATCGTTATGATCATGAATCGTAGATCATCATGTCTCATCACATCGTTATCATCAACGCGTAACATCATCTTCAGAGAATAGCATCATCAATCATAGATCATTATCATTATCAACACATGACATCATATTCAGATAATATCACGATCAATCATAGATCATCAACTTATAACACTATCTACACATCTTCAGATGGAATTATCATCAGTAATAATGAGTCAGCAGCATTATCATCAACACATAACACCATCTTCACATAATATCCTCATCAATTACGTTTCGTCATCATATCATTATTAACTTATAACACAATCTACATAACATCATCTTCCGCCAATATCATTATCAGTCATAGATCATAATCATCATATCCTTCCATCATCAACACATGACGCCATTCACACATTTTCAGATAGTATTATCATCAATAATAGGTAATCACTATTATCATCAATCACAGACCATCATCATCATCATCATTATCATTATTATATAATCATCATCGTCTTGGATCAGCTTCTTTGTTTGGTGCATAAGTTCCACTAATGTCTCAAGGTAGGGTTAAATTAGTAATGTGCTGTTGAAGGTTTCATTTTTCACTTTAAAAGTTTCAAAATGCAAAATTCTTCCAAAAAAAATGTAGAATTTTCAAACCGAAGATATGATTTTTTAAGAGAAAAGTTAATTTTTAACCAAATAGTTCAATTTCCCACCAAACTGTTGAAAATTTAAGCCAAAAAGACAAATTTTGTACAAAACAGTTGAATTTCAAGTCCGCAAATATGAAATTTCAACAAAAAAGTTGATTTATAACCAAACAATTGAATCTTGAACTAAAAAAGTGAATCTAAAAAAATAAATTTTCAACAAAGTAGTTCAACTTTCAAGCAAGTTGTTGTATTTCCAACCAAAAAAGAGGGTTTCTTGGCCAAATAGTTCAATTTTCTACCAAAAATATGGCATTTACCAAAAAAGTTGCATTTTCAAGAAAATAATTAAATTTTCAATCAAACAGTAGAATTTTTAATCAAACGAGATGAATTCCGAACCCAGAATGCAATAAGAAAACCCAACTACTCCTATATTCTTTTGGAAGTTACTTCGTTTAATTGAAAAGTCTACTATTATATTTTTGGTTCCGAATTCATCTCTTTTTGTTGAAAATTCTACTATTTGGTTGAAGATTTATCTATTATTTTGAAAAATCGATTTGATTTAGTTGAAAATTAATTTTATTAATTAAAAATATAACCCATCCATTTTTGGCTGAAAATTGATCGTTTTTGGATGAAAATTCAACTATTTCGTTGAAAATTGATGAATTTGGTTGTAAATTCGTCTTTTTGCTAGAAAATTAATCTTCTTGATTGGAAATTACAACTACTTGGTTGAAAGTTGAACTACTTACTTGAAAATTCATTTTATTAGTTGAAGATCCATCTCTTTGGTTGAAAATTCAACTATTTTATTGAAAATTAGTTCTACTTTGGTTGAAAAACAATTTCTTGAACTGCAATTTTAACTATTCCATTTTTTGTTGAAAATTGATGCTTTTAGTTTAAAATCCAACTATATGGGTAAAATTTTTTTTTTGTTGACAATTAGCTTCTTGGTTGAAAATTTATATTTTTGGATTAAAAATTCAGCTGTTTTGTAGAAAATTCGCCTGTTGGCTTAAAAATTCAACTATTTTGTTGAAAAGTCGTCGTTTTAGGCTGAAAATTCTATCATTTTGATGGGAAATTCAACTATTTGGTTGAAAATTTAACTATTCACTAAAAAATCGTTTTTATTTAGTTGAAAATTAATTTAATTAATTGAAAATATAATTAATCCGTTTTTGGCTGAAAAGTAAATTTGTTTTTTTTTTGCTCGAAAATTAATCTTTTTGATTGAAAATTACAACTAATTCGTTGAAAGTTGAACTACCATGTTAAAAATTCATTTTATTAGTTGAAGACCCATCTCACTTTGGTTGAAAATTTAACTATTTTGTTGAAAATTAGTTCTACTTTGGTTGAAAACCAATTTTTTGACCTGCAATTACATCTATTCCATTTTTTGTTGAAAATTGATTGCTCCTAGTTTAAAATCCAACTAATTGTTTGAAAATTAATTTTTTCGTTCAAAATTAACTTTTTGGTTGAAAAGTTATATTTTCAGGTTTAAAATTCAACTGTTTTTTAGAAAAATCGCCTGTTGGCTCAAAAATTCATCTGATTTGTTGAAAAGTCGTCGTTTTAGGTTAAAAATTCTATTTTTCTATTCTATTTTTGTAGAAAAGTTCAACTATTTTGTTGTATAATATTCGTCTTTTTGGCTTGAAAATTAACTGTAATGTTAGAAAACAAACTTTTTTTCGAAAATATAACTATATCGTAGAAAATTGACCTTTTTGTCGAAAATTTAACTGTTTTGTGGAAAATTCGTCTCTTTGGCTAGAAAATTCAACAATTTAGTAGAAAATTAAACTATTTATTTGAAAACTCATGTATTTTGTTGAAAATTCGTCTTTTTTTGGTGGGAAATTAATCTTCTTGGTAGAAAATTCATCTTTTTGGTAGAAAATTAAATTATGTAATTAGAAAGTTGAACTATTTGCTTAAAAATTAAACAATTTATTCTAAAATTCAACTATTTGGTAAAAAATTCTCTTTTTTATGCTGAAAAATAATTTTTTAAACAGACAATTCAACGATTGCTTTTTTGGTTCAAAATTGATCTTTTTTGTTGAAAATTCAACTATTTGGCTAAAAGAGTATCTTTCTTGATTCAAAATTATCTTTCTTGTTGTGAATTTATCTTTTCCGATTGAAAAGTCAACTGTTTTCTGAAACATTTGACTTTTTAGGTTGAAAACTAAACTCATATGTTGAAAATTCATCTTTTTGGGCAGAAAATTAATCTTCTTTGTTGAAAATTCATCTATTTGGTTGAGGATTGAAATATTTTGTTCTAAACTTGTCGTTTTTCGTTAAATTCAACTGGCTGAAAAATGATGTATTTTGTTGAAAATCCCCCTATCTGTAGAAAATTAATCTTGGTTGAAAATTCAACTACTTTGTTGAAATCATATTTTTTTAGTTGAAAATTTAACAGTTTTGTTTAAAATTCGTCCTTCTGGATTGAAGATTCATCTCTTGTGGACAAAAAGTCATCTTTCCTGGTTTAAAATGAACCCTTTTTTGAAAGTTCAACTTTTCGGGTTTAAAACTTGACTTTTCTTCTACAAAATTAGTCTTCTTGGCTTGAAAATTCAATTGTTTGTTTGAAAGTGCAACTGTTTTTGGTTGAATTTTAATTTATTTCGTTTAAAAATTCGACCATTTGGTTGAAAATGCGTCTTTGTAGGTTGAAAATTCAACTATTTGGTTAAAGTAATCTTTTTTTAGTCGAAAATTCAACTGTTTCGCAAAAAAATCATCCTCTAAGATTGAAAATTCCTCTTTTGTGATAGAAAAGTTATCTTTCTTGGCTGAAAGTTCATCCTCCTTGGTTGAAAATGAACTTTTTTGTTGAAAGTTCAACTTTCCGGGTTGAAAATTCGACTGTCTTCTACAGAATTCATCTTTTTGGGTTGAAAATTAACCTCTTTTAGTATCTTGGACTGCGAAGTCTGATATTTAAATATTTTTCATTATTCCGGATTCAATATCAAAGACATATTGGCAACTAAACAAACTAGAAACGCGAAAAAACGCAGAATAAACGTAAAATCCGTGTCCCCAAGGGGAACACAAGGGGGAGGGGGTTTACAAATAGCCCAAAATTGCTAACGTAGTTTATGGACGGCCCCTTATGTTTCCACATAAATTTCTTCTTTTCGTCTGTTAAAAAAAAATTAATTAATTAATAAAAAAATAAAGCGACTGTCGGTTACTAAGATCGTGAAGTTGGGCTAGTAGATTTTTTGATTCACTAGATTGGATTATTTTGATATTAAACTCAACTCTCGATATACTGCGCCGCGGCTCACTCAACAAAGTGGGCAGCTCGCACACTCGCGTACATATTTCGAATTTATTTCTAAGTACTCGCGGAAAATCCTCTTTTTATTAATCAGTCTTGATTATTAAAAAAGGTCCATCCTTTATGATAAAAAGAATGTACATTTGTACAAAATACAGTTAATTAATATTATGTATTCCTACTGGAAATGGTTCATACGGCCCTGATTGTTTTCATCGTAGAAATTCTCGGAAGAGTCTCGCGGTCAGAGTAAACAATGCCCGAGACCCGCACTAACTCGAGAGTTGAGTGTAAATGGAAGATTGAATTGAGCTGCAGCAGTTTTGATATTTCAGGATTTACTGTGTGAGTAAAATTAGAGTGGTGTCAATTGTAAATACAAATGTGTAAGTTTACGGAGCACCTTCTTCTAAAGTCGAAACTACCCTACCACTTCTGTCTCTACTCATGTCACTGAAATTTTCACAGCTGCAAAGGCTGCAAACCCTCAGCTTGGGGGGACCACTTCCGCTGCGGTCAATTTAACGATTTGCCATGAAAGATTCAGTCCTATTTGTGCGGTTGCGCCACGGAGATGGTTGAAAATATGGTGCTATTAACCATTAATCCAAGCACATGGTGGGCAGAGCATATGTCGAGTTGAAAAAGCGAAATTGTATGTAACCTAATCGAAAAGGTGCGAGGGTGGAATCAGGCCAGATGTTGAGAAGATACAGTTATTGTACTCTCAAAATTAGAGCATTTTATCACTTTGTATTTTATAAAAAATAAAAACATTTATAGTAGCGTCCAGTAGTACGAAGACTCTTTTCTGACATTAGCTAAAATGCTCATAATTTTTCCAAAAGAAAGTGTAAAATTTTAGGTTGGAGAAGCTGGGATTTTCACATTGTCCTATAAACATGGGAACTATGCAATAATTTAGTGCAAATTAGGGGATTTCGATATATGCTAAGTACAAAATTGCAACAATTGTTTTTTGTTTTTAAAAACCTGTAGGAGTGCTAACTCCCCGTGAAGTTGCAACACCCATACCAAAGAAACAGAAATTACCTCTCATATCAAATTCTGCATTGCGCATGAATTTAGTGCTAATTATGTGATTCCAATATATGCTAAGCACAAAATTGCAGCAATTGTTTTTTGTTTTTAAAAATCTGTAAAAGCGCTAACTCCCCGTGAAGCTGTATTCTGCAACTCCCACCCCGAAAAAAAAACAGAAACTACCACTCATATCAAATTCTGCATTGCGTATGAATTTCGTGCTAATTATGTGATTTCGATATATAATAAGCACAAAACTGCAACATTCTTTTGTTGTTTTTAAAAATCTGTAAGAGTGCTAACTCCCCGTGAAGTTTCAACTCCTACCCGAAAAAACGGAGACTACCACTCATATCAAATTATGCTTTGCGTATGAATTTAGTGCTAATTAAAGATGGATTTTTATCCAGGAAAGATGACTTTTCTACCATAAAACATGAATTTTCAGTCCAAAAAGACGAATTTTTAACATATCACAGTTGAATTTTCAACCCGTAAGTTGAATTTTTAATGAAAATGTTCATTTTCAACCAAGAAAGATTAATTTTAAAACAAAAAACATGACTTTTTTGCAATAAAGGATGAATTTTCAAAACAAAAGGACGAATTTTTAACAAAACAGTTGAAATTTCGACCAAAAACGATGACTTCAAGAGTTTTCAACAAAATAAATAAACTTTCAACAAAATATTGAATTTTTTACCAAATATCTGAATTTTTAGCCTACAAAGATAAATTTTCAACCAAGAAAATTAATCTTCTACCAAAAGAAAATTTTTCAAGAAAAATAAATGATTCTTCAACCAAATAGTTGAATTTTCAACTATGAAAAAAAGTTTCAAATAGAAATGGAACTGTTGAATTTTCAGTTTAAGAAATTGCTTTTCAACAACAACAAAAAATGAATTTTTAACAAAATACATTAATTTCCAACAAAATTGTTGAATTTTGAAGTCAAAAGGACAAATTACCTGCAAAACAGTTGAATTTTCAACATAAAAATATTATTTTTCAACGAAAAAGTTAATTTTTTACCAAAAAGTTCAATATTCAAATAAATAGTTTAATTTTTAACCAAATAGTTGGATTTTCTACTAAAATAGTGGAATTTTCAACCAAACGGTTTAATTTTCTTCCAAAATGTTGTATTTCTAAATCAAAAAGACGAATTTTCTACAAAACAGTTGAATTTTCAACTCGGGAATATGAATTTTAAGCAAAAAACTTAATTTACAAGAAAATAGTTGAATTTTCAACTAAAATGATGAATTTTCAAATAAAAAACATGTCATTTTTGCCATAAAGAATGAGTTTTCAATCCAAGGGGACGAATTTTCAACAAAACAGTTGAATTTTCGATCAAAAACGATGACTAACTAAAATGTTGAGTTTTCAACAAAATAAATGAACTTTCAACCAAGAAGATTAATCTCCTACCAAAAGGCGAAATTTCAAAATCATACATGATTTTTCAACTAAATATGTAGTTGAATTTTCAACTATAAAAAAAGTTTCAAATAAAAATGGAACAGTAGATAAAAAATTACTTTTCAACAACAAAAAAACGAATTTTTAACCAGTTGAATTCTACCAAAATAGACGAATTTTCAACAACATACATTAATTTTCAACAAAATTGTTGAATTTTGAAGTCAAAGAGACAAATCATCTGCAAAACAGTTGAATTTTCAACCCAAACATATTATTTTTCAACAAAATAGTTGATTTACTACCAAATAGTTCAATATTCAAATCAATAGTTTAATTTTTAACCAAATAATTGCATTTCCTACTAAGATAGTGGAATTTTCAACCAAAAATATGATTTTTAAACAAAAAAGTTAATTTTCAACCAAACGACTTAATTTTCTACCAAATTGTTGTATTTCCAAATCAAAAAGATGAATTTTCTACAAAACAGTTGAATTTTTAACCCGAAAATATGAATTTAAAAAAAACTTAATTTACAACAAATTAGTTTAATTTTCAACTAAAATGACGGTTCTTCAACAAAAAAAATGATTTTTCAACAAAAGTGTTCAACATTCAACTAAATAGTTCAATTTTCAACCGAAAAGATTATTTTTAAACCAAGAATTATCAACAAAATACATGAATTTACATTCAAACAGTTGAATTATCAAACAGATAGATGAATTTTTAACTAAAAAAGATACATTTTCAGTCAAAAATGAAATAGTTAAATTTTCAATGAAAAAAATTAATTTACAACCAAATAAGATTTTTTTCCTCAAATTAAGAATAATTCAAGTGTGAAACTGTAACATAAACTCAAAACAACACCGAATCGGCGTGCTTTTGAGGATCGGTGTTTTTCTGTGCTTTCATGAAATCTTTAAAATCTCTGTGAAATCTTTGAAATTTATAAAAAAATTTAGAGAAATCTTTGAAGCTTTAAAAACTTCGTGAAATATTTGTAAAATCTCTATAAAATGTTTGGAAATTGTTCAAGTCTTTATTAAATTTAAGGAAACTTTCTGAAATCTGGCATGTACACTCAAAATTCGAGAGGTCAACCTTTCTTGGAAATTGCAGTACGTTCATAAATTATCAATATCTCCCGAAATATTGAACATTTTTCAGTGTTATTGTGCTTATTTTGAAGATAAATTTACATAGCATTTTTTCAACACTATTACGAAAGTTGTGAACATTTTTCCTTAGTCTTTGCGGCGAAACTTGGAACAAGAAAACTGTGAAAATGAAAACGTTGCTTACACTCACAATACGTGTCTAAAATTTATGAAATTAATAATCTCACACACTTCATAAAATTTTCTTGAAATATATTCGCTACTGATTTTTTTATTTTTGTCTAAAATCTAAATGATTATCTCTCATTGAATTTACACAATTTTCGTATTCCAAGTTCCGCCTCAGCCAAAAACTAGGAAAAATTTTCCCAATTTTCATCATTAATTTGAAAAAAAATCCATGGAATTTGATCTTTAAAATGAACCCAGGCA
The DNA here is from genome assembly GCA_032362435.1 of Melikaiella ostensackeni. Lineage (NCBI taxonomy): Eukaryota > Metazoa > Arthropoda > Insecta > Hymenoptera > Cynipidae > Melikaiella > Melikaiella ostensackeni. The sequence goes on along the minus strand of JAUMHM010000072.1, from coordinate 8,116,865 downwards.
AATTGAAAAATGGTTAATATTTAGTAAATCATGAACAAGTGTGCAACACGTGAAGCCAAAAACCGTAAGAATTCGGGCACACGTGTTCCGGATATATGAAACTGGGGCGGCATGAGAGGAAGCGAAAAACATCTTGTGAAAATCTGTTGCAAGCCTCGAATTTCAGCCAAAGTGCACTTTATTTATTTATAGTTAGAAATTAAATAATAAAATGATATATGCAACATTAATATGTTTAAAAAATTATAATAATATGACGCAATAATGCTAATATTATTCTACAATATTATGAATATTGCGAAATTTATAAAAACCTCGGTGAAAAAATTGTTTCTCACTTTTATTTTTTTAAATAATTTTGAATGCCCTATTCAATATCAAGACTTACAAAATTTATTTATTTATTGTTTTAATTTTGCATATGATATCAGAATAATATTTTGTATACAAAGAGCTCAACTGAGACATTTAAGTTTGAAGAGTAAAAATATGATTACATTGATTTAAATTAGTTGACGCCTGTTTTTTAAAGAATATTCAAATACAAAATGCACAAGTGCAGATGATGAATTTGCAGGGTAAGATATTACATACATGTGAATACGACATGACAACATAAGACTGTCTGAACTTCGAGGAGGCCAAGAAGTTCCATTGTGCAGCTGCAATCTATAAATATGATCGCGACGCGTTAAACGCCACCGCTGTTCGCGCCAACGTCCGTGACATTTTTTTATTTTTTATTACTTATTTCAAGCACAATTCTCTTGAGAATACGTAACTGCAAGTGTAACTGTCATTTTACCCTTTTGTAATTTCCGGTTCATTTTATTGCAACTAATATTTTTAGAGTACTAATAATAGAGTTAATATACAAAATCTTTCGTTTCAGGCGTCACTCTTCTTCTTATAAACAATTGTCCTCTATACATCCCTATTCTTGCATACATATTTTGCTTTCTTTACATCCATACACCTTTTCATGTAAGCTCTTGTGTTTCTGTGACTCTTTATGTCTCCTCACTTTAGAGTTTAAAGTCTCATTCACACATTCCAACCATTTTTTCTTCGGTTTACCTCTGGGTATGCTACCATTCATATTATATAAGTACATTTGCTTTGTTAAATGTACTTTATTCATTCTCTGAAAATGACCAAACCATCTCATCAAATTTCTTCCACTCTTATCAATGAATGTTTCTTTTATGCCACATTCTTTGAGAACCCATTTTTTAAAAGACTTTTTTAATTTTTATATCTGACATATCTAATATATCTGATATATCTCATGCACGATATTCGCTTCCTCCCTCTTACTCTCATAATTTCTTTCTCTCTTAAGAATCTAACCAAGTATGACAAGTAGATTCCCATAGAGATATACAAGCTTTGTCGGCGTTTCAGAGAGAATCCCTTCGCTCTAGAGTCTAGAATATAAAGAGACATTAGAAGTAACTTTTTTAAAAGTTAAAACAGTTCGCATATTTCATGAGACAATTTAACATTTATATATAAACTCTGGCTATCTATTCGATCGGTTCGCTTTTTTACATTGCAAAATGTTTGTACTCTGATGCTCTCTAGGAATAAGACTACTATTTTATTTCCAAATTCCCGAGCATATTGAATTTAAATCGACCAAGGCTGGTTTTGATGTGCAAACACCTTTTAATGTTTAAACATCTTTTGATGTGCAAACATCTTAAACCGCGATATTGAAATTTAGATCCTTTCAATTTGGAAAATATGTAAACTTGATACACTCTTTGGATTTTACATCTTGAAATAATAGAAATGTTATTTGGATTGTTCTTAAATGAGAAAACTCCAAATTCTCAATTATTCGTAAAAGCTTTGAATTTTAATTGGTGTTATAGAATGGTATTGTGCTACATTTATTTGATTTATGTAAGATTTTAGTCTTCTTCTTTATTTATAATGTATCCCCTCAGGGTTTACATAATTTCCGTTCCTTTACATCTTTATTTCTACCTTTTTACATCGCTTATTTCAACTTATTCTCCAATTTGATACATATTGTTTCCAATCCTTAAAAGTATAACGTGTTGAATCGAACGAACTAACGAGCGAGTAAGCGAGAGAGAGAGAGAGAGAGAGAGAGAGAGAGAGAGAGCGCAGCCGCATCTTATTCTACTTAATTTTACTTAATCTTACTGTACAACTACCCTTATGCTTCTCTGTAACTTTCGTTTCCTTTTTCTCCACTTTTCCACTCATGCTTTCCATTCTTCTCTCTCTCCCACACTACCTCATACTTCTTCTTTAACTCCTGTAGCTTTTTCTATCTCCTTTATCCATTCTTCTCCCAGTCCCTCCTCCCGTAAAATTCTCTCAACATTCGCTTGCAATCCTCCCCTCTCCTCCTTTCCTTTCATAAAACCATCCCATACATGCTCCCATGTCTCCTCTACCCATTCACACACTCTGCATTTTCTCTTCTCACCCTTCTCTAAATACATTCCTTCTTTTACTTCATTTCCTAGTCTCTATCTACCTAAGCAGATAAGCAAGGAGACTTCTGGATACAAATCCCTACCTTACCGACTCTGATTCCCCCTTTCCAGCTCTGACCTATAGTGGTTCATGTCCGTGCTAAGTTAGAGGGTTCATGTCCGTGCTAAGTTCCTCAAAGGCTCCCGATGACGTCATAAAAATAATTGTGGCGCCATCTCACGACATTTCTGAGAAGCTCTAGAAGTGATCAAAATTTTATCCAGAGTCCGTCTTATAATTTGTATCCAGAGTCCGTCTTGTAATTTGTATACAGAGTCCGTCTTGTAATTTGTATACAGAGTCCGTCTTGTAATTTGTATACA
>JAUMHM010000072.1:8092484-8104804 GCA_032362435.1 Melikaiella ostensackeni | reverse complement strand
GGGAAGTGGGTGGTGACTACGTGCTGAGAGTTCTAGCGCGTGGTGAGGTGGAAAGTGGGGGGTGGTTGCGTGCTGAGAATGCCAGTACGTGGCGAGGTGGGAAGTGGGTGGTGGTTGCGTGCTGAGAATACCAGTACGTGGCGAGGTGGGAAGTGGGTGGTGACTACGTGCTGAGAGTTCCAGCGCGTGATGAGGTGGAAAGTGGGTGGTGGTTGCGTGCTGACAATGCCAGTACGTGTCGACGTGGGAAGTGGGTGGTGACTGCGCGCTGAGAGATCCAGCACGTAGTGAGAAGAAAAGTCGGTGGAGGTTGCGTGCTGAGAGTGCCAGTACGTGGCGAGGTGGAAAGTGGATGGTGACTACGTGCCGAGATTTCCAGCGCGTGACGAGGTGGGAAGTGGGTGGTGACTGCGTGCTGAGAGATCCAGCGCGTGGTGAGATGAAAGGTCGGCGGGGGTTGCATGCTGAGAGTGCCAGTACGTGGCGAGGTGGAAAGTGGGTGGTGACTACGTGCTGAGTGTTCCAGTGCGTGATGAGGTAGAAAGTGGATAGTGTTTGCGTACTGAGAGTGCCAGTACGCGGTGAGGTGGGAAGTGGATGGTGGAAATTACGTGCTGAGAAATCCAGTGCGTGGTGAGGTTGAAAGTGGGTGATGACTACGTGCTGAGAGATCCAGCGCGTGGTAAGATGAAAAGTCGGTGGTGGTTGCGTCCTGAAAGAACCTGGGAGTTCTACCAACAGTTGGCGCGGTACTGGCTTAGTACTGCTCCAGTACAGAGTCGGAGTGCTGGCTTGCCTTCTTCTTAGAAATATTTAGCACTATCCCAGTACACAGTAAAATTTCAAAATTTTGAAAATTTTAATTTTCGAAAATTTATTAATTTGGCATTTCAAAAAATGTTATCTATTTATCTATAAATATGTTTATTATGTAGCCTTTGGATATTAATTTTGCGTCGCATCATTAGATTTCGAGGTCAGTAGCACGAGTCGACTTCTTTCAAGCGTGACTAACATGCAAGTGTTGTGTACTAACATTGTAATATACTCTTAAATTTTTGCAACAAACGACTCCTGTGGAGAATGCTTGTACGACTAAAGACGCGGGCGTATGCAACCAGGCGATGATAATACGACCGGTAATGACCAAGAAATACAACGTGTGACCGGTTGCGTACACACGATTGTGAATCCCGCAGCTCATTCTTTGACTATTATACACCTCGTGAGCGCGATTGTAAATGTGACCTATTTACCAGAATCCTGTACGGGCCGAGAAATGAAAGCCTAACCCGGCCCGTGGGTTTTGAACGCTGGGTTCTGTGTGATCCGAAGCGAAACAAAAACGATTTGTTCCAATCTGCAGGGATACCTATGAATACCATTAAGATTTCTTTTAATTGGGGTATTAATGATTAACTTAATTTATTAAAAGTTATCTATTTTTATTTAAATATAGTACACGAATTTGAGGAAGTTAGCAATTTATAGAAATGTGTTATTGTTTTGGATCATTACCTTTTTTTTATTTTGGAAAATGGAATAATCTGAATAGATTGGTTCTAAATCAATCTTCAAAATTTGATCCTGGCACTATAATCTATTTTTTTCATTCCTCATGTTCTGTTTATATAAACTTTATAATAATTTTTTCAGCTTTTTAAATGTTACAATTAATTAAAATGTTAACTTGGTACTTATCAAAGAATAAAGTTGCCAAAAGGTTTTACATACACTTATTCAAAAGAAATAATACCTTCATTACCTATAAAAAAAAGGTGCTCAGAGGAAGATTCCATACACATAATATGTGAATTCTGCTATTATGCACCATTAAGTACATTATTAATATTTTTTCTTTTCAATAGGCTTTTTATGCTGAATTTTTTCTAATCTTATGATTCCTACAGATGATCCTGGTTTTAAATCTATTTAATATATTCTTCAGTCTACTATATACTAGTTTTTTCAAATATACTGTTAATATAATTAAAATGTCATCCTCGTACTTATCTAAAAATAAGTTTGCCAAAAAGGATTTGCATACCTTGAGGTAAAAAAATAATACCCTTGTTACCTATAAAGATGGTACTCAGAGGTTTCCCATCTTGAGGCCAAACTTCAGAAGACTGGTGCCCTCCTCAGTATACAATACAAACCGATCATAACTCCTGTAGTTATGACTTGGTTTTCATACTTTCCTTTGCATGACCAAAGTTTTAAAAAATGTTTAAAGTTTGAGAAAAAAAAATATTAAAAAGTTTTGAATGATATAAATTTAGGGAAGTTTCCGAGCTTGTTAAGTTTTTATTCACGGCTGAGAATTCTTCCCATATTTTTAGAGCAATGAATGGTTTTTTTCCATCTTATGGCCAAACTGCAGGAGACTGGTGCCCTCCTCAGTGTACAACACAAACCGATCATAACCCTTTTGGTTCTGGCTTGGTTTTCATACTTTCCTTTGCATGACCAAAGTTCGGTGAGACTGACGTTATGAATGGTCATACATCCCTCACTTACCCTTACCATATAAAATCCTTGATCCCCAGTAGTATAACGAGGCTAGAACCGAAAGAGTTACGTTTACCCCGAAAGGGCTTTGGCTTAATGGTATAATAATAATAATAATAATATATTTTTATGAATTTCATATTTGAAGGCCAAAATATATCAATCTGTTTTTCATCAAATGAAATTTTTATTTAAAAAGTCGATTACTGTCTCTATGTTTTACAAAATTAATAAAACTTAAATTTTTAATAATGAAATCTTATTGATGATGAAATGTTTCAACTATCTACTTTGTGTTCTTGACATAATTGAACTGTTTGTTTAATTAGTATTGTAATGAATTGTTACAAAACATTGGATTACAATTTTTGGATTTTCTACGCAGGAAGTTATTTTTTTATCTATTCTGATTTTTCTGTTTTTGCTACTATGGATTTCAGTAAACTGAGGGAATGTGATTGGAGGGCTGGCAAAAAATATTAAAGAATTTTATTCAATTAGTAAAAAACTAAGATTGTATTCCTACTGGAAATGGTTCATACGGCGCTGACTGTTTACGTCGAAGAAATTCTTGGAAGAGCCTCACGGCCATCGCAAACCATACCCGAGACTGCCTCTAAATCGAGGTTCCAGTGTATAATTTTGATACCAAATCTGGATCATTTTCATCGACTGAGTATCAGTCAATTAACTATCAGACTTGATGATAATCAAACCAATTCTTTCTTCGATCGTCAATGTACATGTAAGGAGGTATTTTTTAGGTCTTACGGTCTTCAAGTAAAATAAAAAAATCGAAACTACTTGAAACTTCGTTTATTAATTCAGACGTTTCGGCTACCATAATCGAAACCATAAATGAATTAATAATTTTAGGAATTTCGAAAAATCTATTAAAGTTGTTGAGAATTTTCAAAAAGAAAATAAAAATTCAGTTTTTGTAAATGCAGATAAAGGAAACAAAACAGTAGCAGTTAATAGAGACAATTACAATAAAACTGTTGAAAACATGCTTGGCAATGATATTCTTTATAAAAATATATAAACTAGTCTCGTGCCAACAATAGAAGAAAAATGTAATGATATAGCCAGCAGATGGAAGAAAAAAAGATGAATAAATGAACAAATGGCATATAAATTAAAAACACATAATAGTGTTGTAGCTAAAGCTTATGCTCTTCCAAAAGTGCACAAACCAAGTTTGAAATGAAGATTAATTATGTCGACAGTTGGATCTCCTACTTAAAACTTAGCTAAATATATCTCAAATGTTTTATAACCTGTTTCAGGAAACACAGAATGGTTTGTTAAAAATAGTTGGGATTTAAAAGACGCCTTGGAGAAGATTAAAGTTCCTTCAACACTTTCTTTAGATTCATTGGACGCTGTTTCAATGTTTGATAACATTCCATTAGATCTTGCGTTGGATTGTGTTGATGAAAAATTAATTTTAAATCATAATCTAACTAAAATAACAGAATCAGAATTTTTAATAGCTACTGGAACTGTTTTTATCAACAAGGTTTTCTCATTTAATAGAAAATACTACAAACAATTAAGTGGTTGCACTATGGGTTCTCCGTTGGCTTTTCATAGTTTCAAATTTGGTTTTAGAAGATGTGGAAAAAAAAGCTTCAGAAAATTTAAATTTTATGCCTATTTTATATAAACGGTACGTGGATGATATTTCAGCTATTGTTCCTACTGATAAAATTTATGATATCATCAACGCTTTCAACAGTATAGAAAATTCCACACACTTTACATTTGAACTTGAACATAATAATTCAATAAATTACCTTGATTTACGGAATAGAGAGGAATCTGGCACTACGCGCACACTTTGCAGACACGGAATGTCGCCATTTTCATGCATGTGTTGCAAAAACAAATTTCTCAGAATTTCAAAAACTTTATAATGAATATAATGTCACAGGACGTAACACCGCCCCTCCCCTCTGGAAATTGAGATTGACAGTTTTATTTACCGTTCCTCCGTCCTGCTGTTTTAAATATTCGCTCGTCACTGAATCAAATTATGCGACCACAGTAGATATTATTTTCGATTACTATTTTTCGATTCAGGAAGATTATTGTAATCCCAAACTGCGAGGGTGAAACGTTAATTCTTTCCCAAAGAGCAGTTCATCACTGTCATTGTCAAAGAAGCATCGATTGGGGTTTTCAGATGTGGTTAGTGCCTTCGACTTTCCGGTTATGAATAGTAATACTAATAGTCGTAGGTTTTTGCGCAGTTGGGGTTCGTTGGTTTGTTAGTTCGTTTGGAACTTGGAACGATTGGACTATTCATCATCAATAATAAATATACTGAAATGGCAATTTCTAGTTTTCCGGTCAGGGTCAGAGTCAGAAAAGGCCTGATGCTTCCATTTCACATGCAGGATACGAAAATGTCCTTTGTTATGCAGAAGCGACGCGACCACGTCGTTTCGGACGATTATCGAATGCTCCTGATTGCAAATTGCAAGCCTCCACTGCCAGACCATTAAAGTTCAACCCACGCAGATTCACTCATGAATGATATATATCTATATGTATATTTTCTATGAAGGCGCAATGACTTTATTATGGAGGAAAATTATCCCCTGGGGTCTATTATAAGGTTCTGCCGATACGGAGAAAAAAGGACTATGATTATACTGACTATGAGATACAGAACATAAGGGGTTTTGAGCTATTTTTTCTAGGCAGAAAGTCTACATAATTCAACACAAATCTCACCACATAATACGACACAACTCCACACAAATCCCGTTAAAACCCTACAAAAATTCCACATACTTCTACCTCGAATTCCGCACTACTTCCACGCAGATAACATACAAATTTCACCACACAATTCGAGACAAACTTCACACAAATTCCACACATTTCCACCTCGATTTCCACGCAGACAACACAAAACTTTACACAAACTTCACCACACAATTCGCGAATGATTGGAATTTGACAAACTTACCCTCAATACACAAACGAGTACCCGTGATTGCACTTAAAAAATGCAAGCATTGCCAAATTTAGATACTCAAATCGAGAACGTTGGAAATTAAGTCAACTTAAAATAGGGCTCGATTCAGGGAGGAAAAAGTAAATTTGTCTCGCACAACTCGAGCCTGGTTACTAAACCTTAGACTATAAACCACGGGCTTAGAACAAAGCTCGTTCAATGCGGCGCCAGGTTTTTTCGTAAGTGGATCCATGGTCGGAATCGCCGACGGTGGCCCTTAATTGCGCTGAAAATAAGCCTGACTCAGGGGCCCTGATAGAGAAAAGGAGAAAAATAAGGAGATAGAAAATAATTATTTTCATTTATAGATGGAGTTAAACTAAAGCCTTAACTAAGCTCAATCGGTTTGTATCACCAACGGCCAGAAGCGGCATTTGTAATTTAACAGCCATCAGCAATGAGATATGTGTAATATACCTTATAATAACTGTTAGGCGATCCGTGAGAAGATATAGAAAAAGGGATGGTCAGAGCAGTAAAACGTTTATTCACACTTTATAGTATATATTGCACTTACAATCTTCGCGTCTATGATTCTAGACTCTGCATGAAAAAAAAAATTACCCTCCGGGTACGCCACTGCGTGCATGATGCGTGTAATTCTTAATATGATTCAATCCAGAGCTATAAAAGCCGATGAAACAAGTAAGAACTACTGAAATATAAAAATGCGCGAAGGAAATGATTGCACGAAAACAAGTTGACTGTCTTACAGAATTTTTTGTTTAAATTATGAAAACCAATTCGATGTGAAGGCATCATGGAACCAAAAAAATCTCCTCGAGAACGAATGTGATAACTGACATTATGAAGATGTGCGAAATTGATGTTTTATAAAAACCGTTTCTTTGCGTGAGCAATCTGAATTGCTGCACTACTAAGATCACTGGAATGTTTTGGATTTTTTCTTCACTATATTTAAATTCTTTTGAATTTACCCTAAATTTTTTTGAATTAAACTTGAATTTCTTTGAATTCTGATGAATTTATACTGATTTGTTAAAATTCACTCCGACTTCTTATAAATTTCATCGATTTCTTTTGAATTCAAAAGAACATTAGTCTCTATATTAATGCACATTAGTCACTTTTGGTCACTCTTCGGTTTAAATATGTCACTTTATTCATTTTTAACAAGTAAATTAGGCTGCGGCAGCCCTGAAAATATGAACAAAAGACTGAAATAGCCGTTTGTTTGAGCGATTTTCGCCTTGCGCACGCCTCTACATTTTTTACGATAATTCGAGAATCAGTGACTATTTCTGCAGTTCTTAAGCTCATTTTAAAGAGGAGCTTTCAAGGTTTATTATGCATGACATTCAATCTTTCACCATGATTTTCCTAGATTTTGCCAGTTCCGGACATATCCTGCGAGAAGTGAGTGCATGCTTTCAATCGCTAGTTTATAACTATAATCTTCTAAGAAAAGAAAGAAATGAAAAAGACGAGAAACTCTATTACAGAAACATATATGCAATGAACTTTCCTCGATTTCGTTAGTCTATACTTTCTCACACACACAGATAAAAAAGTACAGACGCCAAAATACAGTCACACCCACCCACATGGATAGGGTGAAGAACACGCTGTGTTTACACGACTATTGCCGAATCGTCTGCCTCCGCCATTTGCCAGTCTGACAGGCTTTGGACATCCACCCACACAACATACATATAGATCTATTTGCTGATTTATGTATACATATTACACATACACATATGCAGATACAAATATACATGTTTACACATATGCATATACTCATATATGTATTACATATGCATATACTCATATATGTATTACACACACACATATATATATATATATATACACATATATGTATTACACATACGCATATACACATATACATATAACACATCGACATAAACACATATATGTATGCATACTTCTGTTTCTTCAATCTCTATGTGGGTGTGTTTACACTTGTGTGTACAGAGTGACTTGAACGGCCTAAGTCGCCCACAGTCGGCAGTAAGACGATGAAAGGCTGCAGGAAGTGTATTTACATAATCTACAGTCTACACTCACACCATCTTACGTGTTTTCACATTCCCTTACATGGATATTTACTTTCTGGCCCATGTGTATGTGTGTGTGTTTTTATGCATTTAGTGTATGTGTGTGTGTTTTAAAATTAATTCAACAAAACTTATTACTGAATTACCGTAAACTGGGGCTAAGCGGCGCATTTTTTGGGGAAAACGACGCACGCTCAATTCTGTATTTAAAACACGATATTGCTTCTTCTACGTTTTTCAATTGAAATTTTACAATTGTTAGTTGCAAGCCTTCATATTTTTTACCTAAAAGAAACAAATGTAGCATTCAGAAATGCAGAATCAAGGGCGCGCCGCTTTCCCCCACATGCGCCGCTTAGCCCCAATTTACGGTATGTAAATTTTTATGTTGGATTAATATCAGTGATGTGCATGTGTCGAATTGAATCGACTATAATCCGATTCGAGTCAGCTGATAATTGATTCGAACCAAATCTGATTCGAATCAGCGCGTGAGTCTAACTTTTTCTAAAAAATAAATTGCTGCCTCTTAAAAAATGCATGGAAATTGATTTCGATTATATTTTTTCTGCTTTTATAAACCGTTTTTACAATTTCTCCAAGTTTAAGGTTGTGATACGTGATCTTGGCTTGAAATGAATACTATTTTTTAAGAAAAATCACTAGTGCACATAGAAAATGTACAATTTCTCACATTTTCAGGTTATGGAACGTGTTTTTGGTCTAAAATGAACATCTTTTTAAAAAAATTGAATCGATGTTTTTAGCGGGAAATAAATATCTTTCAACAAAAATCACGGGTGCTCGAATAAAATTTACAAGTTCTCACATTTTTAGGTTATGATACGTGTTTTTAGCGCGAAATGAATATCTTTTAATAAGAATCACTAGTACGGAAACAGAAATGTTAAAACTTATACCAGTTTTCTTCAATTCTTTATGCTTTTTCTTTATAAATTACAATTCACGGCAAAAATTACAACAAAAACTTGTAAATTTTCTACGAGTCCTAGCAATTAAAAAAATATATATTTATTTCCCGCTAAAAACATGTATTATAACCTAAAAATGTGAGAAATTTTAAATTTTACACAAGCACGAGTGATTTTTCTTAAAAGACACTTATTTCCTGCGAAAAACACGTTTTATAACTTAAAAGTGTAAGAAATTGTACATTATTACTGATTCTTAACATATCAGCTAGTGATTTTTCTTTAAGGATATTCATTTCCAGTTAAGAACACGTAACATAACCTAAACATGTGAGAAATTGTACATTTTCTACGAGCGCTAGTGATTTGTCTTTAAAGATATTCATTTCCCGCTAAAATACGAATCATAACCTAAAAATATAAGAACTTGTAAATTTTATATGAACACTAGTGATTTTTCTTAAAAGATATTCGTTTCCAGCCAAAAACACGTAACATAACCTAAACATGTGAGAAATTGTACATTTTCTACAAGCGATAGTGATTTTTCATAAAAATTTGGATAAACTGTGAGGGAATCCTTGAGTCGGTTTGGAAAACTTGATTAGGAGTCGAATCAGATTTCTTCTATTCAATCACAGCTTGAGTCGGTGTTGAAAATTCGACTCACGAATCACCCGCTGAGTCGAATCGGACTTTTACGATTCGATCATAGCTTGTGTAGGTATCAAATTTTCGACACCGACATAATGTTCTCTTGTACAATTGACGTGCCATGAAAAAAATGGTCAATGAAGAAGGATCTTTTGTCAGAATGCACCTCTTCCCTTTGTCTGCAGCAACTTTACTGGTTATGAGCAGTTTGGTCAACATCTGCCAAGAAAAGCTGGAAAACCGGGACGAGAACAAAGGATAGAACGAGATGAGACGAAACGAGACGAGACAAAAGGAGACGAGACAAAACGAGACGAGACAAAACGCGACGAGAAAAAACGAGACGAGGCAAAATGCGACGAGACAAAACGAGACGAGGCAAAATGCGACGAGACAAAACGAGACGGGACAAAACGAGACGAGGTAAAGTGTGACGAGAAATATTGAGGCAGAAGGTATGTCCCATTCTCGTCTCGTTCCTCGGTATTTCTCTCTCGGCGGCAACACTACTCACAGCTCACGCGCTGAGTCGTATCCGATTTTTTCGATTCGACACCGACACAATGTTCACTTGTAAAATTGACGTATCAGGAAAAAAAATAGCCAATGAGGAAGGATCTTTTGTCAGAATGCACCTCTTTTCCTTTGTCTGCAGCATCTTCACTGTCCTTGAGCAGTTTGGTCAACATCTACCAAGAGAAGCTGGAAAACCCGGGACGAGAACGAAGAAGAACAGAACCAGACGTGACAAAACGAGACGAGACAAAACGAGATGAGGCAAAACGTTACGAGACAAAACGAGAAGAGGCAAAACGTTACGAAAAAGAATGCGAGACGAGACAAAATGCCACAAGACAAAACGAGACGAGACAAAGTGAGACGAGAAATATTAAGGCAGATGGTATGTCTCATTCTCGTCTCGTTCTTTTCTCTCGGCGGCAACACTACTCACGACTCAGGCGATGAGTCGAATCGGATTTTTTTGATTCGATCACAGCTTGAGTCGGTGTGGAAAAATTCGACTCATGACATATGTCGAGATGTCGGTTTTGAGTCGAATTGAATTATTTTACACGTCACTAATTAATTTCAATGGCAAAAACATTTGCCGTGTTCCAAGACTACTAATCTTCCTCTTTACGAAACATTCAAATAAAATGCCTGATAAAATTGTTTTCATTCCTTCAATTATAAGCCCTTGTGGCACTGAAACTCGCCGTCCCCAAACATGATTTCAATTTATGCTTGGCCCCAGCTTCTATCCACTTGTATGTTATTGCTCATCAAATAATACAAATGCATTAAGCACAATATATCACGCCCTTAGAAAAAGGGGCGTCCATAAACTACGTTGAAAAAGTAAATTTTCAAGAAAGTATTTCGACTTTCAACCAAATAGTTGAATTTAAAAAAAAAATGAATTTTCTACCAAGAAGATTAACGTTCTACCAAACAGATGAATTTTCAACACAATTGTTGAATTTTGAAGCTAAAGACGAATTATTTAAAAAACAGTTGAATATTCAATCCAAAAATACGATTTTTCCACAGAAAAGTTAATTTTCTACCACATAGTTCAATATTCAATTGAATAGTTTAATTTTCAACAAAATAGTTGGATTTTCTACAAAAATAGTTAAATTTTTAACCAGAAATACAAATGTTTGAAAAAAAAGTTAATTTTCAACCAAATAGTTTAATTTTCTACCAAATTGTTGAATTTTCAAGCCAAAAAGACAATTATTCTACAAAATAGTTGAATCTGCAACAAAATCAGATTAATTTTTAACCAAGCAGTTGCATTTTCAACCAAAAAGAATGAATTTTCAAACGAGAAGATTACCTTCTACCAAAAAGATGATTTTTCAAGAAAATACATAAATTTTCAAGCAAATAGTTGAATTTTCAAATGAGAAAGATACATTTTTAATCAGACAGTTGAATTTTTAACTAAAAAAGATAAATTTTCAATCAAAAATCGAATATTAAATTTTCGATTAGAAAAATTAACTTTCAACCAAAAATGAAACGAATTTTCAGCACAATAGTTAAATTTTCAACCAAAGAGATAAATCTTTAACCAAAAAGGACGAATTTACAACAAAACAGTTAGATCGTTAACCAAAAAGATTAATTTTCAACCAAACAGTTGAATTTTTGACCAAAAAGGATGAATTCTAAACCCAGAAGATTAATTTTCTACCAAAAAAAAGGATTTTTTAACAAGATACCAGAATTTTCAACCTGAAAGATGAATTTTCAACTAGAAAAAAACAAAAAAAAGTATTTTCAACAAAATAGTTTAGTTCTTAACTAAAGATATGAAGTTTCAACTCAAATGATGAATCTTCAAAAAAAAAATCATTTTTTAACAAAAGAGTTCAACATTCAGCTAAAAAGTTGAATTTTCAACCGAAACGATGACTTTTTAGCAAAGAAGTTTAATTTTCCACCAAAAAAGACGAAATATCAACAAAACACATGAATTTTTAACCAAATAGTTGAAATTTCAACTAAAAAAGATAATTTTTCAACCAGATAGTTGAATTTTCAACTAAGAAAGATAAATTTTCAACCAAAAATGGAATGGTTAAATTTTTTGTCAAAAAAATTAATTTTCAACCAAAAATGAAACGAATTTTCAATAAAATAGTAAAATTTTCAACCAACGAGGTGGTTCTCCAACCAGAAATTGAATTTTTAACAAAGTATGTAGTTTAACTTTCAACCAAGTAGTTGAACATTTGACCAAAAAAGATGACTTTTCAACAAAATATTTAAATTTTTAACAAAAAAATTAAGTTTTTAATCAAGCAGTGAAACTTTTAACCAAGCGACATGAATTCTGAACTATTCCGAACTGAAAATATAATAGTAGATTTTTCAACCAAAAATGAATAACAATCATAGTTTTTGGCGCGACCTCCCTCGCCCAACATGTTACCAACTATCGTTTTTGACGCGACCTCCCCCGCCATGTTTCCAACCATATTTTTTGGCGCGAACTCCCCCGCCATGTTACCAACCATAATTTTTGGGGCGACCTCCTCCGCCCAATATGTTACCAACCATAGCTTTAGTGCGGGCGGGGGGGGGGGGGGGGGGGGGGGGGGGGGGGGGGGGGGGGGGGGGGGGGGGGGGGGGGGGGGGGGGGGGGGG
>JAUMHM010000072.1:8076527-8092384 GCA_032362435.1 Melikaiella ostensackeni | reverse complement strand
GATGCAGATTTCTTAAAGGATCTGAAAGAAATGGAAAGCTTCGGAAAGAAAGTTCTATCAGAAATTTCTAGCAGGGCGATATTTCAATTTTCCATAATTTTTTGGATCTTCCCAGACATAAATGAATGAAGACAATTGCATCTCACATAGTCTTGTTCGGACTTTTTAAAATAATTTTATGCGACTAATATGACTTCTTTAACCCTTCTAGTCGATCCGAGCCCTGTCTTTAGAGTAAATAAATTTCTTTAAATTTCACATTAAAATAGTCTAGAAAATACGCAAAAAAGATCCCATAAGCTTGCAATCCACAATGTGAAAAAAGACTTGCGGATAAATTGATTTTCGGAAGACAATGAGACCATTTGGTCATATAAAATTTAAAAAAAAATGTTTTCACCTCCCCGAAACATTGTAAATAATGGCCACATATAATTACTGACTATAATTTTCAGTAATTTTTTTTTCTGTGTAGTAAAATAATTCAAATAATTTTATTGTTGGTCCTTATTCCGTCAGGCCCGGCGAAACAAATCTTGTCTGTCTCTTTCGCTCATCAACAGGTGTGAATATAACCAAATGAGAGTGAGCGACACACTCGCATGAGAAAAACCTTCATTTGTTTTCCCCATGTGAGTTGGGAACGTAATTCACTCTGGATAATTTACGTGGTTTTTACAGTAATTTACCAGGTACTTTACCTCCTTAGTTTTCTACACGATGTAAATTACCGGCAACATAACCTAACCTTTGCACTTAAGCCATACAGTGACGTCATGTCTCGTTGGCAAAATCACTTTCTGACAGACCATTAACGTTCACCGTGTAATTTACGTCATTTATGTCATTGACGTAGAAAACCTCCAGTGACGCGTCACTTCGCAACCTGCCTCCTACACAGAAAAAATGTTTTCTTAATGTTTTCAGTTTTTCACATCTTTGATGTAGAATTCTTGAGGAACACAACTAAGTTTATTTAAACAATCATCAATTGTTATTCGCTGACTAAATATGATAACTAGGTGTCACTGCCGAGTAATTTCTGGTCGATTTCGTAGGAAAAACTTTATTTATTACATCATAAATACCTGATGTGGATAACTGTTTATAAAATAACAAATTATTTAATAACTTTCTTTAATTCAATTTAAAAACTCTTCTTGTCTATAAATTATTCACATTTAGTGCGAATCAAGTGACGAATCGCAGCCAATCCCCACGAAATAATTTTCTTGCACTTCTTTGTTTATAACAAATTCATTGTGCAATCCAAGACAAACTTGTTTATATACTGAAACTTTTTTTTAATTTCAGTGGGCCAAGTAGCGAATGAATTAACAAGTCTTTCCTCCGAAGCTTTCGAAAAAAAATATAAGAAACCGTTGCCTTCAGAAAAAACAAAACTAGTTTTATCCTGTATGGCTGGCAGAAGAAGCGCAACAGTTCAAGATCAAATTCGGAAATTGGGTTACAAAAAGTAAGTTTTTTCTTTTTAAAAATTTTAATTTGATCTTTGTTTCTCTTTGGTTTTTACAGTAACAAATGAATTTCGTTTTAGTGTTTACAACTACACCGGAGGTTGGAGCGAATGGGAAAGTAAACAAAAAAGTTTATAAACTTTGAAAAAGGTAGATGAACCATGGACATAAATGTTAATAAATATCGTAAATATTCTTAACTTTTGTAAAAATATGTCAGTATTTATAAAAGCAACTTTGTACTTCTTATGCTTTATATATCTAGGAAAAATTATAATAAAACGAAATACATAAAAAAAAGGGTACCTGACTGACAAATAAATCCACAAAATAGTAATACCAAAATTTTTGTGAGATTACCGGTTAATTTTTATTCCAGTTATCTCATTTTTTCCATAAAACTTTTTATCATCAATTTGTCTACTTATACAAATCTTTTTTATTAAAACAACTTCTAATTTAAGTCAATTACGAAAACAGTAATACGTTAAAAATATCCTGGTTTTAAAATAAAATTTAAAAATAGGGACTTCATAAAAATTCCTTTCTTCATGGTTTAAATTCCGAACTTTTATTCAACTTTAATTTAAAAATAAAATTTTTTTAAAAATATATGCAACAACCCTATTGGTTAATTGACAAGAACATGATTCAGAAAAGACTTTTTTTACATTTTCAACTAAGTCTAATAACTTATAATTGTTCGTAAAAATATGTACAAACTTATGTACAACTAAAGTAAATTATTTAAGTTCCTAAATTAAACAATGATCAAAAATACATTTTTTTCAGGAGGAATAATTTAACAATACCGTTGACTATTTTTTCGACTCCTCTTGGGCTAATTTTTGCCTAACCATTTCTCGAAATTGTCCGAGAATCAGATTTTCTCTTTTTTGCCTCTCTTCTTTACTGAACATCGCAAGAGCTCTCTTTTCATCAGCTGAGTAAATTTGATTTTCCTTTCGGATACGCACAGCCTCCATTCGCCGATGCCTATAAATAAGAAATTTTAATTTAGTTTTTATATCCAGAGGATGATTTTAAATTCCCGGTTTTTCCAGGTCACTTTTTTTCATTTTATCGGTCTGGGAATTATACTTCTGTTTTAAATATCCATGTCCTAACTCAGAAATTTAATTATTTTCCTTTTGGAAAATTCCCTGTTCCATGTCAGAATTATAGTTCTTTTCGAAAATTCCCTATTCCAAATCACAATGATAATTTTTTTTAGGAAAATCAAACTTGATCGTTTTTAACTTAACACAATTTTAATTACACGTAAATTAACGTTTTTAAAAACAATTGTAAAAACTTGAAATTCATTATTTTACTTAAAATTGCGCTTCTGCTCAAGTTTACTTGAATTTTTTTTTAAATTGGCAGAATCTTAAAGGGTTCAACTTGAAACTGCTCAACTATTAGAGTTTTGAATTTAAAATTGTCCAATTTTTAATATTTGAATTTGAAACTAATGAATTTGCAATGATTTAAATTAGGAAAGTTTACCTATTAATATTTGCAGTTTGAAATAAGTTTGTTAAATGTATTGAAGGGCTTTTAATTATAATCATATTTTGGAAATGAGACTAGAAGTTTTAAAAAAGCGATCAAAGTGACAAAGTGACTCGCTGGCAGACTTGAAAAAGCATTCAAAACGGTACATTATTCAAAAATTTTAACGCTTCGAATTGAAATTTAGAGACTTAAGAATTTGAAAAATTGAAAACCAAATCAGGGTGGCCGTTTTAATCGAGGAAAAAAATTACCGGTCATTCCCCGGTTTTTAAACATTTTTCACGGTCATTGAGATTCAAAAATTTAAACTTTTACAGCTGAAAATATTTTTATTAGGTGTAATCAAAACTGAACTGAAAATTCAAGCACTTATTGTGGAATTATTTTGAATTTTAAACTTTTTGAATAGAAGCTTAACAAATTTGAGGCATTTAAAAATTTTTTTTTTCAATTTAAGAGGTAAAAAAGGAAATACGGGTTAGAATTTTTGATTTTGGGCATTTAAGAGAATTTTTTTTATTTCAGGGGAAAAAAGGGGAATAGGTAGAAAAGGAAAAAGCATATTAGGGAATTTTTGAAAAAAAAAAGGAGAAAGGGTCAGAATCCTTGACTTTGGCATTTTTGGGGATTTCAGACATTTTAAGGGGAAAAGAGGTAAAAATTCTTGAGTTCAGGTATTTTCGGGAATTTCTTCAATACAAGAAGAAAAGGGAAAAGGGTTCTCATCAACTTGCATTATTTTCAAATGAGACAAGTTGTAGTTTACATGCATTTTGAACTTGAGTTGCCTGAATTTTTTAAAGATATCGTTAATTTAAAGGTTTCTTCAATTTGGAATACTTTTTAGGTTTCAGTTTTTTCCTGTGAACTTAACTTCCTGCAAAGTCGAAAAATTTCAATTTTATCTTTCGTCCTTAAATTTGAACTTCACCCTTGCCCAAACTCGAATCTTTTCTATTTGAATTCTCATTAATTGGGAAAAAGGTTTCTGATTTGAACTATTTTCTAAACAGGAAACTTTTAAATTCTTGTTAAATCAAATGGAATTCTAGTCAATTATAAATTATTGCAACTAAAACTAAAGCATAGTTAATTTAAATTGAATTATAGTTGGGACTGCAATTCAAACTCAATTCTAGTTAACATGGGAAATTACACTTTAAAAAAGTACGATTGATATATGAATTTATTCATTTTTTAGAAATTGAATTTAAAATTATTCGATTTCGGGCATTTTCAACTTTAGAATATTCAACCAATAAGTATTATAAATTAAAATGGTAGAATTTTAAAAGATTTTTCTCCAAAAAGTGGAAAAAAAATCGAAAATATCGTACAATCCGAGGCCCAAGATAGAAAATAATAAAGAATAGATGAATTTATAGTATTTCAAACTAATTTGTGTATAAATTAGCCTTTGGGACTATTTTCCGGTATATAATTCCGTACTTGAGATGGTAGACATGTTTCAGGTAGACACCCTGATATCGCAAATGAGACAACATTTTTTGTAATAAACCAATAATTTCGTAATAAGGGTAATATTTCATACCGGCTTCCACTCATGACATAACCGACTGCTTCGTAGGCTGCTATTTCATCAGAAGTCAGACCAATTTCTCCTCTTCTAGGAATTCTTTTTCCTTCAGCAACATATGCTGCCATCGCTGCACCTTCACCAGGCAAAAGGGCTTTTCCAAATTCCTTGGCTGATAAAGTTATCTGTTGTTTTGGCAATGGTCCAATAACTTCTTCGCCACTTTCATCTGAACTAGAATTATTCTTCACTTTGGCTTTTGATTTTCCTTTTTCCTCTAAGGTGGATTTTTCGACCCATTCCACTTCTTTATCAGAACCATCGTCAGAAGAAGAATCAGAGTGCTTTTTCTTCTTCTTTTTCTTTTTGCTCTTCTTCTCCTTTTTCAATTTCTTTTCCTTTTTGTGCTTTTTACTCTTCTGTAAAATGGAAAATAAAATAAGTTGCAAAATGTAGAGATCACAGCGGTTCAGTAGTTTAATTTTTAGGTGAAAAAGGGGCTTTTCCCGAGAAAAGGGGATTAGAAGGGGATTTCATTTATTATTGAAAAATTTGTTGAAGCTCGCTTTGAAAAGGTTGTTTAATAGCGCAGCACTTTCTACTGATAAAAATACATCAGAAGAAAATTCAAGAAGATCGGAGATTGAAAAATAGATAAACAATAGAATTGAAGAGTGCTCATATTTGAAATTTTTTATAAAACATTTTTATCAGTAGGTAAGATTTTGATTCCTCATTCTCTCGTTTATTCTAGTCACTATTTTTCTAGTGTATTCTTTTCAGTATAGAGTCCTGAATTGTTCAAAGTATTTTCCTAAGTAAGCCAGAAAGAAATGAGTTGGAAAAAAAAACACGAAAATGACTGAAAACCACCTACTTTTCTGCTTTTGCTTCCTTAAGACTTAACATTGTTTTTCTAATGTATTTTTATCATTTGGAAACTCTCAGATGTTCAAAACCTTTCTAAATGTCAGCTAAAAAAAGTTTACAGTTTAAAAAAAGCAGAAATATAAAAGAAAATTATTTACGAAAGTAACCAAATTGTGAAGATAAGAATTTCTTTAAATATGAAGTTTGCTAAAATATAAAACCCAGCCATATAACAATCAGCTCTAAATTAATTAACTTTTCTAGGGTCCCGTTGCGCTATTTTTTGCATATTATTTTCGATTTCCAAAATTTAGTTTCTATAACCGTCTGCATTTCAGGAACATTTGTTGTACGTAAAGTTTTTGTTGGTAATCAGTAATAGAAAATTAAAAATTGCGAAAAAAATTTCCGTTCAATTTCTAAAAAAACGTGCATTTAAGTCAATAAAAAAATAAGAAACATGTTTTTTTGCACATATTCTCAAGAAATTTGAAAGAAAACAGAAATTTTTATTTTTTATTAATATTCAATATTAAAAACTGTAGAAGCAAAAAATTGGCCATTTTAAATATTCCGATTTCAACTCGACTTTTGAGTACACCAGATTTCAAGATTTCAGAGATTTCAAAAGATTTCAAACATTCTGATGATTCAAATGTCTTAAATTTCTGTTTATGATTCTAGAAAAATGAATCGAAACTTTGTGGAAAGAGATGGGAAAAAGGGTCCAAACTCTCGATTTTAGGCATGTTAGGGGATTTTAGGAATTTAAGGATAAAAAAAGGGGATCAGGTAAAAAAGGGGACGGACTATGATCCCTAAAAATGATAATAGAATATATAGTGAGAGAAATTTGAAAGTTATATCAGTTAAAGTCATTTTTTGAGAATTATCCACCTTCTTTTTTTCTTTCTTCCTCTTCCGGTAACTAGATGTGGATTCGTCTGCTTTCTTGTGTGAAGCTTCGTCTTCGTCCTCAGAACTGAAATATTTTAAAAAATAATAAATAAAAGTTTACTTTTCTTTGTAGAATTAATTTCAATTTGGAAGCGGCAGCAATACATTTCTTAGAAAAAAAATACTTTGGGTCAAAATTTTTGGACAAAATTCACAATTTTCATTCACTTTTAATTAACAACAAACCATTTTATTCCATAAAATATATTCTTCACAATTTTATTCGCTCCGTTTTCATGGAAATAATTTTTCTACAAAATTATTGCAATTATTAGTACAATTATATTTAGTTACTCATCTTACGAATTGAAAAATTGCCTAAATAATATTCAATAAAAACGTAACGAATAGAATTGTAAAGAATCTTTTAATGTCAAATGTTTAATTCTTCAGTTTAAAAATGAAAGCATAAGAAAGAATGTCCAATTAAACGCCTTGAAATTAAAACTGTTCAACTTTTTTAAACTGATAGATTATTTAAAGCATATCTTTCTTGAAAGTACTTTCTTCCAACAAAATAATATAATCCTGATATTTTTATACAAACTCTTTTTTCATTTACTTTCTTTCAGTAAAATCTGACAAAAGATAGAATTAATCGCAAAAATATTTTTGAATCCTAACCTCAATTCACACAATCTTTGTCAATTTTTTCCCACATGAAACACAAAGTATATGTTTTTGGCCAATTTATAAAAACAAATTTGATAAAAGTAGCAAAATGAAATTGCAAAGAAAAATGATTTAATTTACTTACTCTTCAATTCGTGCTGGAGATTTGCCCCAAACTCCATCGACTCCTCGCAATCCTATTTCTTCACGAAGTTTTAATCTTCTGGTATCATCCATTTTGTTCTTTTGTTTTATAGCTTTAGAAATGAAAAAAAACTCCTTAATTATCTACATAGTTTAACAAATCGAAACGTTGAAACTATTATAAACGGCAAAATCAGAAAGGCCAGAAATGTCAAAAATTGTCAAAAAGACAACAAACCAGGACCGTTGTTAAGTTGGCACTTTTGGCAACCCAATTATGAAAGTTCCAATTTTTTTGTGATTGAATCGTTTTCATTTGGTAGTTAAATTTTGACGTTTGGTGATCAAAATAAAGTTATCGAATTTGAAAAAGAAAACCTATGCTCCCTTAAATTTAACTTTTTCAATATTTTATAATTACGTATTTCAGGTTGGGTCGGCGAAATCCAAGATGTCTGAACGCTGAGGGACAAACAATAAGACCAATAGCCTGGGACAAAACCAAATTTTTTTAATAATTTGGAAAAAATGATCTAACACCATAAGCGTATTTGGTTAATATTTTTTGTTTTTCAAAAGCTATTCAATTAAATGATAAAATCGATCATTTTTTTGTGATAATTTTTTTATTCGGTTTAATAGCTTTTGGAAAATAAAAAATAATATCCAAATACATTAATAGTAAAATATATATTTTTTCCAAGTTATAAAAAATGTAAGTTTCGTCCCATGCAATTGGTTAAAATATGAATTTTTATTCACAATAATTACTTTTTCTATTTATAAATTTATTTTATTGTAATTTATATACAACATTTAATTTCATTTTTTATCAAAATTTTATATTTATATGTAATTAATTAAAATATAAATTAAAGTTTTATTTCAATTAGTTAAATGGTAAAAAATAGGTAAATTAATAATTAAATAATAATTTTTTTTTCAAATACCCCTACCCATTTATTTATTCTTATTATTTATATGTATAAGATAATATTTTCTAAATTAATTGAATTCAGAAAATTTTAATTTAATTTATTCATGAAACAAAGTCCTTTCGTTCAAATATTTAAAATTTTATCATAGATAGAAATCACTCTTTTTTATCAATGAGATATTTTTTAAAAATTATACTGTTATACCTAAGGTAACTTTTTCTGACATTTTTTAAATTGAGACTCTTAAATATAAAATTATATATTTTTCATACCTGTATATTAATGTAGAGCGTAATAAGAATTTTTAAACAATTTTTTGCGATCCCCAATTTAATTATTTTTTGAAAATGTTTAGAATTAATAAAAATGCTAAAATATTTCAAAGATTTCACAAAAATTTCAAGAGATTTCCAAAGATTCCAAAAATTTCTGTATATTCTGTTGGATTTAAGTTTTCTCTTCCAGCATATTTGGCCGGATTCAAATTTCCTCTTTTGGCATATTCTGTCTTATTTTAATGTTCTTTTCCGGCTTATTTTTTTCTTCCGGAGAAACAAGTATTTTAATTTTTTATTATTCTGGCATATATGGCCGGAGATGAATTTTTAAATATCTTTGATTGGAATTAATCTAGAATTCCTTGCAATTCATCATAAATTCATTGGAATTCTTTAGAATTTTTAAGGATTCAATTACGTTGATGATAAAATATGCCGGAAGAGAAAATTAAGATCCGGCATATTTTGCGGGAGGGCAATACACGACCTAAAATATATGCATCCCGATTAATAACTTTTGAAAGATTGAAAATTTTTCAAAATAGTTTGGCCTGACTCTTTAGTACCCTAAACGCCCTAAATGCAACAAAAAAACCGAAAATGAGCAAAATCGATTGAAACAAGTCTCGCAAATTACAGGGCCCCTGACTTCTTATCACATCCCTGACCAGTGCTTCTTTATCGCTGGCTATTAATAACTTTTGAAAAATTGAAAATTTCGCAAAATCGTTTAGCACGACTCTTTAGTACCCTACACACTACAAAATAATTATATATGCACGAAATCGATAAAAAAAAACCGTCTCGTAAATTACAGAGCCCCCGCCTCCTTATCACATCCCTGACCAGTGCTTGTTAATCGCTCATTATTAATGACTTTTTAAAAATTAAAAATTTTGAAAACTCGTTTAACACAACGAAATTGAAATATTCCGAAAGTGAAAATTAAAGAAACTAGAAAAATTAAGAAATTTCAAATTACTGAAAATATTAAATTCCCGAAATTGTATACTGACCGGAATTTTCAAACACGAATTTTCAGAATGACTAAATTAGTAAATTCCCGAAAATTTTCAATAAAATATTATTCTAAAAGATAAAAAATATTACAATTTTATTTTTTTCGGGAATTTTAAATTTTCGGTTATTTAAAAATTCGGGTATTTACTAATTTCGGAAATTTGAAATTTTGGAAATTCCGGTAGTCATACAATTTTGAGAATTTAATAACTTCGGTAATCCGAAATTTCTGAATTTTTTTATTTTCGTTAATTTTCACTTTTGGAATATTTCAATTTCTTTAATAAACATTTTTGGTAGATTTACTTATCTTCGGAAATTTCAAATTGTGGAAAATATCATTTTTCAGAAATTTCGTATTTCGGCATTTTTCAACATTCGGGATTTTGCTTTTTCGGCAAAACTATGCACTCCCTGCCCCTGACTGCTTATCACGTTCCTTCTCAGTTTCCTTAAAATTGAGTTTAAAAATTTTCATTAAATAATGTAAAATGATGGTCGTTTAATAATAAAAGGGGATTATTCATCTTCTTTATTTATAATGTCTCCCCTCAGGGTTTACATAACTTCGGTTCCTTTACATCTTTACTAGAACTTTTTTACATCGCATATTCTAACTTATTCTTTAATTTAATACACATCATTTCTAATATTTAAAAGTTGAAAGTTAAGACAGAGAGATAGAGAGAGAGAGAGAGAGAGAGAGAGAGAGGGAGAGAGAGAGAGAAGGGGGGGGGAGTGAGAGAGAACTCGAAACAAGCGCAGCCGTATCTTATTCTACTTCCCACTCGTGCTTTTCATTCCCTCTCCCCTATACTCCTCCACCAATTCACATACTTTGCGTTTTCAGTTCTCATACTTCTCCCAATACATTGCTTCTTTTACTTCATTTTCCAGTCTCCATCTAACTATTCTTATCCATCTCCTTACCCCCATCTTCTTTCCAAACATTTTGCCAACCCTTCTCTTCTTATAACCTTACACAATTTATTGTGTCCTAATTCCCATATCCCCCATCTATTTATGACCTGCCTTATCTATCTCTTTTTTCCAATTTCTCATAGTCTATATTTCCTTCTTCTCCTATCCCTCGATCTCTAAAATTTTTTTATCTTTCTTCGTCCCATCGCGCTAACTCTACCGCCTTCTTCACTCTTTTTTCAACCTCTTTGTAACACTTTTCGCTAACTCCCCTTGCGTCCTTCCTCAGTTTCTCTTTGAATTTCCACGCCCTCTTTCTCGACCTTCTTCTTAATTTATCTCTTCGAGCCTCTTTTCTTACCGCATGACCCGGAGTTCTTCAGTCTACCCCTAATGTTCATCTAATATATCTCTCTTGCAACTTTTCTCTCTCCTTTGTCTACTTCCAACTCTTTCCTAACTTTTCACCTTTCCATCTCGCTGTCCATTTTCTCCTTCTCCCTCCCCCCTTACTAAACCTCGTTACCCTCGTTTTATCCATATTAAGCCTTAGTTTATTCCTATCCCAGTAATATAATATAATTTAGCACATAAATATTATTTATCACTCCCATGCCTTTCCTAAATCTTATCTAATTCGGTGGACTTATATTTTTTTCCTCTACTTCTTTCTTTAACCTCTCTGATACTATTTTCACATATATTATATATAATATCGGCATCAACGTCTCCCACCTATAATCTTTAATCCCTTTCCCTTTTCATTTTTTCACTATTAGTACCGCTATCCCTTCTTTCCATATTTCTTGCCAACCCTCCCCTCTCCATACCCTGTTGCACAATATCCACGCTCGCTTCTTCAATTCCTTTTCCCAAATTTCCAAACTTCATTCGGGATTTCATCTACACTTTTCCCCACTTTCAATAAACCTATCGCCCTCGCAGTTTCTTCCCTTGTGAAATCCTCTTTTTTGTCATTTTCCCTTCCTCTTTTCCTCCTTTCCTTATTTTCTTCTTCACTCCTCCTAACAATTCTATGAAATATTTTTTCCATTCTAACATTTCAATCTCCTGATTAACTCTTTTCCTTTTTTCCTCTTTCTGTTTACTACTTTCCATGCTTGTTCTTCCGTGTTAGCCTTTTGTACCTCCTCCTGAAACATTGTATTCTCTTCCTCTTTTTTTCTATCGCATAACTCATTATACTTTTTCATATTCTTCTGCACTGCTCTTCCTGTCCCTCAATTCTCTTAATTCCTTTCTCACTTCCTTTTTTCTCTCCTTACATTCCTCGTCCCAGCTACCTCTTTTTCCTCCTTCGCTGACTTTTTTCTTAATTGTTTCCTTTAATATTCTTTTTACTTTTCCTATCACGAATCCCGGTGTCATTTTAATTACGGTGTCATTTTTTGACATTTAGAATTAGATCTGCCAGAAACGTTATAAATCGGGGAATTAAATTTTCTTGTAAATTGGCTTTTGGTTTAAATACGAAATTCTTGGAAATAAAAAAAAAGATTCTAAAGATCGAAGGACAACACACTCTCAAATGTGTCTATTCAAATTTAAAAAAAAAAACAAAGTAAAAAAAGAGGAAAGAAAAAAATTCTTACAAACAACCCAGATATAATTTACATAAATGCTGATAAGGGTAATATTACTGTTTACATGAAAAGGTCTAAATATATTAGAGATATGGAAGAATTACTTTCTGATGAAGAAAGTTTAGATAAATTAGATGAAACTCCTCTTAAAACTTTAATAAATGATACTTTTAAAATGCTGGACAATTAGCGAAAGAAGGACTGCTGGGAAAGGAAATAAGATGGAAAGATATTAATACTTGAGATTTTCTTATTTCAACTATTAACACTCCTAAATTTTTAAAACAAAACTTCAATTTCATATTTGACTCCCTAACAACCCCCAAATACAGCATAAAAAATAGTTGTGAAGTGAGGGGTGGGTGAGGATGAAGAGAGGGGAAGAGGAAGTAAGGGTTAAGGGAGGAGGAAGTGAGGTGAAATGAAGTAAATGGGTAAAGGAAGAGGAAGTGCGGCAAAGTGAGTGGAGGTAGGGAAATGAGGGGGTGAGGCAGGGGAGTGAGATGAAGGGTAGGGGTTAGTGAGGTAAGGAGTATGGATAGGAGGTGAAGGGGTGATGACTGGGTGGGGATGTGTAGGAATGATAGGGTCGGATAGGATCGGATAGGATCAGATAGGATCGGATGGGATAGGAAAGGGAAAAGATTTGAACGACTTAATTAACGACTTAATAGGCTAAAAAATACTTTTTTGTAGGCTCAATGCGCCTACTTTGACTAATTTCTTATTTCGAATTTTTAAATTTGAATGGAGACATTTGAGAGTGTGTTCTACAAATTTGGTCTTTGGATTCTTGATTTCCAAAAATTTCGTAGTTAAATTTGAATATTCGTGGCTAAAGAGGAATTTATATTTTGATTTACTCTGAATTTAACTTCTTACATTTTAACTTTTGATGTACTTTTCTCTCACTTAATTAAATTTTCTAAAGTGAGAACGATTTTACCTTCGTGTTATCAGTATTAAGCGTCAGGTTTTTTCTATCCAAGTATTTTTTAAACCCCTAATTGAACCCGTCATTTCTTCCTCATTCTCCACCAACGTCACTTTATCATCCGCCATCATATTTATTATAACCCTTGAGTTACATCAATGTACATATATTGCAAACAAGACTGCAATCTTTCCGCGGAAATAAACATGAATCGAACACAGTTAAGATCCTCCAAGGCGGGGAGGAAGTCTCTCCATGATGGGGAACCAACAGGAAGCGACGACATCAGGATCCAGAGCTCGAACGCCGCGAGCATTGAAGGGTCACACGAGATCCAGCAAGGAGCAAGTGATGTGGGTCAAAAGCAACTGTGGCTGGCTATAAATCAAAGACTGATGGAACTGGACAGGCGAACACAGAAGCTCTTGGCTGAAGAAGGAAGATATTGCGAGCAACAGCTCGCAGAGAAGGATCGTATCCTGCAAGGAAAATTACAGACCACAGAAACCACTCAGCAGATCGCTCGATGTCACGGCCAACCTCACACAAGGCATGGAGGATCGAGAGGCACGTACATATACAATCACAAATAAACCGCCTCGAGGCCGCCCACGCTAGAGTAGCGAAGAGACTAGTTGACGACATGTCGAGTCGACCAAGTAGTTGAGCCATAGTGAAAAAACCGAATATCAAGTACGCCCTACCCGAGTACAATGGAGAGGGTAGACCAATGACCTTCTTAAGAAAACTGAGGCAGTACTGGGAGGTAGTCCGCCCCAGAGACTGTAACCTGGACTACCTTATAGAAAAATCACTATCAGGGCCTCCAAATGATTGGTGGCTAGTAGTGAAGAGAGGCGTCACCAGTTTCGAAGCCTTCGAAAATAAATTCGAGCTTCGATACTGGAATGAACACGCCCAACATGAGGTCAAAAAGGTATTGGAATTCGAACGATTTACATCAGGAAGAGGCAAATCACGTGCGGAGTATGCCACGAAGATAATCGCACAAGTTAGAGACCTAACACCAGCTTCGGGACAAGAGGAGGTGGTTCGAAAGCTAGCTCGTCATTACAACGACGAAATTAAATACGCTGACATTGGTGGAGGGATAAATCAAAATGAACAGCTAATCGAACTCCTGGAGGAGTTCGATAGAATAGGAAGCTCGAACACTGGTTATCCAGACCACCGAAGCAAAGGCAGTACGCAGCGGGAAGCCAATCCAAACTCACAGGGACAATGGAGAGGCCCACCACAAGGACGAGCCTATTCATGCAGCAACAACCCACCCCAAAGTGGAGGTTGGCCAACGCAAGCAAGCAATGGCCGACAAAATGGCCACTTAGGCACACGACCCAACCCAGGTGCAGGAGGGCAAAGGACCTCCTATGAGGGAAATACATGGCGACAGTCAACAAATCAACACTCATATAAGGTACAAAATTTAGAAATAAACCCACCGTGTGAGGCAGAGAATGGTCACCATCCTATGATACAGCAGGAACCCGAGGCGGGAATCGCCACGGAGCCGCGACAATAGAGCGAAGGAATGACTTTGTCGCGGCAGAGGAAACCACGTATTATGCGCACACACTAACAAACACAAGAGAGGAACTGATGGAAGAAATCACGGAATCGACGCCAACAAGCAGATCAAAATGCTACATGGCCAACCAACAGATTGCTGGAATTGTCACCAAGGCGCTAATCGACACAGGGGCAGAAGTCACATGCATCTCAGAGGACTTCTTCAATGACAACAAGGAAATATTCAGCCGCTATCCTATACTACCACTGGCAGGTGTCTCAGTGGTATAATTGGGATAGACGTACTCGATGAATATCGAGCTCACATCGACCTGGACGCAAAAACTCTGTCCTTTTTGCGTCTGGGTAATAGACCGGCTGTCAGGATCATACAGGACGAGAGTGGCTCGACACCTGGGGGGCAGCATTATCTCAGCGCCATCGGAACAACGATGAAGGAAACCTCTGGACACAACGTAACCGAGATTAAAGCAAAGACAACGCCCGAGGAAGACCTGCCCATAGAAATAACATGGGAGGAAATTCATCAGGAGGTCCATGAGAACCACATCTTAACTCACGAAGAAAAAACAAAGCTGAGTACAATTCTCTGGAAGTACCGGCAAGTTTTTTGACGAGCACCCGGCCTACTCACGAATTACTAGCACGTACTAAAGGTAAAGGATGGACAACCTTTTTTACGACGCACCTACCCGATCCCCATGGTACACGGGGAGAAGGTAGACATCGAAATACAGAAGATGTTGAACATGGGGATTATCCAGAAGTGAAGCCGTCCTTACATCAACTCAGTCGTGTCTGTAATAAAAAAGGATGGATCGATTCGTCTATGCCTGAACGCGCGGAAACTGAACGAAATTCTAATAGAAAATTGGAAGTGTCCCGAACCGGCAGAGGTACTCTTCCAGAAGTGCAAAGACATGAATATAATGTCAAGCCTTGACATGACCAGCAGATTCTGGCAGGTCTGTTTACACCCCCAATCAAGAAAGTATACAGCTTTCGAGCATCGCAGAAGAAGCTATGAATTCAGAGTCGTGCCGTTTGGACTCAAGACTAGCACGGTCGAACTCGTTCGCGGATTGGTTCACGCACTTCAAGGCATTGGCGAACATATAATAACCTTCGTAGACGACACGCTAATAACCTCCGAAAACAACCAGCAGCATCTACAACATCTCGAGGAGATTCTGGAAAGACTGGTGAACAACAATCTCACCTTGAGTCTCAGCAAGTCAAGCTTCTTTAAAAAAGAAACAAAGTTCCTAGGATTCGTGTTGACTACCGAAGGAATTAAATCAGATCCGGAGAAAATCAGCTGCACCCAAGACTTCCCGGCACCTAAAAACGTCAAGCAATTAAGTGGCTTCTTGGGATCAATAAACTTCTATTCAAGGTTCAATGACAAACACGCCGGAGAGACGGTACCGCTTCTCAAGTTACAGAAAAAGGATGTACTTTGGCTATGGGACCAAAAGGCAAAAGAAAGCTTTGA